>CAWVNZ010001756.1:0-24558 GCA_963930735.1 Dioctria linearis | reverse complement strand
GTCGTCACAATCGTCACTAATCATAAGTGGTCCAAAACGACCCAAGCGTTGCTGGGGCAACACATTATGGAGCTGGGACATAGCTGTTCACGGCGGCTATAAAAAGGCGGCGAGCCGCAGGAAAATCACCCATTCAGTTTTCAGAGTTTAATCTGAAAGCATCCTCCACCTGAGCCTAATCTGTTTCTTTTCCTTTGAACAAGAGTATAATTTTTTTATTCCTTCATCTAGAAGTTTAATTCTATTGTTGCAGAAGTATAATTCTACTTATATCCAAAACATCCCATTTTGCCGCCTATTATAATTTAAGAGTTTAATCTGAAAATATCCTCCGTCAGAGTCCAATCCGAATACCCATCCTCTGAACAAAAGTATAGTTTTGTTCTGTCCGAAGTTTAATTCTATTAAAGCCCAAACTCCCAAAATCTTTTATTTGCTCCCCAATTGTGTGCCAGAAGAATAATTCTGCTTACACGCTCTAGCACGTTGCGACAGAAGTGTAGTTCTGTGCACACGTTTTAACATTCGCTGTAACAGAAGTTTAATTCTGCTTACATACCTCAGCACGTTGTAGCAGGAGTATAATTCTGCCTACGCGTTTCAACATTCGCTGTAACAGAAATATATTTCTGCTGACACGTTTCAGCATGCTGCAGCTGAAGTATAATTCTGCTACATCGTCGCTCTCACCTTCAGAAAATCATATTCTGTACTTAAATTTGTCGAAGTCTAATTCCGGAGAAGTAATTTAAAATACTTTGTTTTTCTTCTTTTCAAGAACAAAACTAACGAAAGGAGTGTGGGTGTAGCAGCACAGATTTTTTAATTTACCTGAATTGAATTTTATTTGAACTTTTAACCTGTCATTTATTTGTTGTTGAATTTTACTGAATTTTATGTTATTAATTGTACTCCTAGATTTTAAGTTTTAGTTGAATTAAATTGAATTGCGATATTTAGATGAGGACATTTTAATAAAATTTATATTTGAATTTGAAATCAAAACTGAGTTGTCCTTTCCGAAACCGGCACCCTGCCTTACGCTCGAGGCTAGATTTCACAACGGTTTCAATGCACACAAAAGGTCTTCATAATGTGAAATCCTATGAAATTGGTTATAATCATTTTTCTGTCCGACAAACCGTTCTAGAAATATATGCGAAAACCACTTCAAAAATTAAAATTGGACAGATGGGTGACCATACGAAATGTCATACGCGTATTCGTCTAGGGTATTATAAGAATTTGTCTTAGAGCAATTCTAGCTTTTTTACTTGTTTTTGTCTATTTTATCATACAATTATTTTATTCAGTTATTTTACTCAGAAACAAAATTGAGTGCCTCGAAATACAAGATGAAAATAGGAGAATAGAGAATTTTGCTTGCATTCTCCTATTTTCATTATTTTCTTTTTCTTGAAAATTTGAAACTTTGAAGTCCTAAATCAAATAATTGTGTGATAGAATAAATAAAAAAATTCTTTTTTCTTCGTTTCGTTTGTACCGGAGAATACCAAACTTTACCCGGTAAAAAAATCATAAAATGCGAATGAAGAAATGAATAAAATTTTGTTTAGAAAAACTGGAAATTATTCAGGGCTAAATAATGATGTTGAAATAATAAAATATTTCTTTTAACTTTATTACTAAATTGCTTTGCCCCATTAACAGTATAGGTTCAAGTTAATGAAATTTTGACGGAAATTTTCTTCTATTGAAATAAAAATAATTCAAGAAATAGATAGACGGAAAACATCTGAGTTTTTATGCAAATTTAAAAAAAAATATATGAAACAGTTTTTTGTAAAAAAGGTCTCAACTTTAACTGGATTTATCTCAAAACTGCATTTATGCATATGCGGCAGACCGGATTCAGGCGACGATTTTTTAGAGAATTTTTCAGATAGGGGTATTCGAAGGTAAAGATATTCACAGTAAAATTCAAGGTTGTAAAATTGCGATAATGGTAATATAAATATCTTAAAAACATCCCTTGGAGGAAATGTACCTAAAAGTTTTTAACGTTTCGGGAGACGCATTGCTGATATGCTACACAAGGGCGAGGCCAGGAATTTATATCCCTATTCTTTTGAGACAAAGACTTCACCAACGATATAAACTTACTTCGGGACAAAATATAAGGATAGATTAAGAAAATATAACAGCTACAAATTCGCTGCACCGACAGGTAATCCTTACATCGATTCCAGGGCAACTATAAGTGTAGCCCATAGCTTGTCTAACAAACTGATGTCTTGATAAAGCATTTAGCCTTGGATACAGGGACTGACTGTCCCAAACGGAACAGTGTTAATTTTATGATGATACTTCCATACAAGTCTTAGCTTCGCCGCAGAAAATCCTATTTTTCTAATTATTCTGTGACTGTCAGAGTAGATAAAGATGATTTATGGAAAGATTATCATAGGAATTGCTTAGTAAAACTGTAGCGTGCTTCTATCTTTGACACACCAAACCGACATTCGATTCAGTTCTGAAGTCATTTATATAACAAACTAGTCGTCCACTACAGTTAGTCGGAAACTCCAGGAGTTTAGCTGATTACTGAAGATTATGGTTGTCTCCAAGAGATAACGTTCAACTAGTCCTGTTTCTCTTAATCTTTTACCATAGTCTCGACATTATTTAAATTATTTTCATGTTAACTATACGAAGCTTATTTATAATATCCAACTTGATTATCATTGTTATAATTACTGCTGCTCACTTTACCATAACTTATTTCCTTATAATCAAGTCGATATACTTAGTTAAGTTTGAAATGTTAGTTTGCATAAGTTTTAGTGCATGCAAAAATAGTTTTTAATAATGTGTGAAGGACTAAGATTTTGCACGGCAACCATGTAAATAACCTTTCATAATTTAATTCGGATACTAGTATACCACACATGATTAAATCCAGGATATAATTCGAGTTATAGAAAATTTATGCAGAGATACAAGGCATTGCAATGAAGTTTCAGTTCATATTCAGCTAAGTTGAAATGCTTTTATAGAAGAATTGTAATTGTGCTAACTATCCCGTATGATTAAATCTGCACAGCGGCACTACAGAAGCTAAATCCACTCTTGCACAATAAAAAGTAATAACAAAGGCCTTGAGACAACAAAAGTAGCAATATATGCAATCAAAGGCGTAAGTGATATAGTACAAGTGCTGCAAATGAAAAGCAAACAATGATCGAATCAATATTTTTACCGCCATAGAAAATATAAACAATCGGCCCGGAAGGAATCCAGTTTACATTGTTCATTTCGCGAAAAGAATAAATACTCGTTCAGGGAAACATATGCGAGTGGTAACACGTGTCAAGGATATAGGAAAATTGAACGCCGAATGAATTGTTGACATAAAAAATCAATCACCTTGAAATTTTTTTAAAAAAAATAGGTTAGATTGCAATTGTTTGCAAATTTGAAAGTGAAATGGTTCAATAAATTGAGTCTATTTTTAGTATTTTTGTTTTATGTATATACCTAATTAAGCAGAGTGGATGATGGCATCATATGGATGATGAAAAGCAAAGCATTGCAAGAATGAGACAAGGAAACGATTAAGAGACATTAGGAGATTTACGGAGGCTCGCGACCCAGTCGATATGATAAGTTAATACTTTGAATGCAGAGCTAGTAGCTTGAACTTCCATCGGTGGTAGTGCTGATACTTGTCGATACTTATGTCAAAAAGACAACGCTTTGAAAAATTCCGCTGTTTTTTTTAAAATTATTATATTTACCATGGCTGAAGTAATCGAGAATTCCATTTCTCCCTACGCTTTCTATTAACTTTTCATCTTCATAATCAACCATATTCGCGTCTGTTGCAACAACAAATTTGGCTCATAAATTCCTTTATTTTAATTACACATTACTAACATGCTATTACTTTACTTAAGCATTTCATGCCGTGCAAAATGGGCTCCCACGTAATCTGCATTCCTCTTGCCGTTTCGCGAGTCAGGGTCACATAATATGTGACACCTTCTTGCAGAGTAAATCTGATGAGAGGTATGCATATTTTGCAAGTGAGAAAAAATGAATTTATGTTCAAGCTTTTTGACCGGAAGAAATTCGAATTTATCGTAGGAATAACAGAAATTAATCAATGGCGTAGCCTTACTTTGAAGAGCGCCATGCAAGTTATTTTGTGTACGTACTCATTCAGGCTGTATTGGCGTACTGTCTAAATAAAATTTTCGGCAGTTAACAAAATTTCAAGTTTCTAAAAATTGAGTTACCAGCGGCAGAGCCAGGTACATTATGCGGAACTAAAATTTCTTATTTTTGACAGTTAAACTGAATTTCAATTTACAAGGAGTTAATTTTTCAGCACAACTAATCGCCATAAATGTTGACAGCGATGCTACGGTAAATGGTCAAGCTCAAGCGACCATACTACATTACTTCCTTATGTGAAACATTTTTTTTCATAAATTAATTCTATTATTTGGCAGCCTCATGATTCGTCTAGTTCGAGTAATTCGGTGCGGTATAAGTATATCACCATCTGACAGGAATCTATTTCCACTGTTAGTCCTTGGACGAAAGCTGTAAACGAAAGTAAGTTTGTCTGTTAATGGAGACATTCCTCAAGAAGCTACTCCTTCATTTAAGTACTTCGTATTGACTTTCGTAGGGAGGTTACAAAGACGCTCGAACTGAGTATGTTCTGGGGAAATCATGAGAATGCATATTGAATTTAAAGGTAATTGGTAAACTAAACACTTCAACATTTACCAATCTACATGCAAAAACTGAGATGAAACCAATTTGTTGGCAGTATAACAACAATACTACATAATAACGTAAACAATGGGTTTTGAACTTAATATATTCTGCATAATAGACATAATATAGGACATTAACATTAAATCATCCATAAAATCATAAATTTCAAACATGAACTACCAACTTCTGTTAATAAATTACAATTTTCGTGGCATTGCTGACACTTAACAAACAATTTTTCAACACGAATAATTTAGCATATTTTACATATTTCTCACATTTTATTCGTTTTGGAACCGTCGGGTAAAACGACTCATTATCTTTCCCACCAAATCTAAGTGTCCGACGCATTCCTAATAGGATTGTCGTATTCTTCAGTTGTTTTGCAGTCGACAACAAGGATAGCAGTGTCCAAAATCAATTTTAGAGCGAATTAGTGGAGAAAAAAAAAGTGAATGCTGAAGTATTTTTTACAGTATTATTAGTTA
The DNA here is from genome assembly GCA_963930735.1 of Dioctria linearis. NCBI lineage: Eukaryota > Metazoa > Arthropoda > Insecta > Diptera > Asilidae > Dioctria > Dioctria linearis. Next base: position 19,321 of record CAWVNZ010001756.1, on the reverse strand, counting down.
TACTCAGTATTGTGTTTCTGTGGTATTAAGAACTGATTTTATTTAATATGCGATTTTTGCCGGATTTCTCCTATTCTAAAAAAAGCAATTCATGTGACATTCGTAGATATGTGATGCATAATAACATTATTATAATTATTTTATTTTACTGTTGGTCATTTGTGTAAAATGACATACCTTGGCCAAGGGCAAATTGACATACCTTAAAAATCGCAATCGCGACTGTCAATTGATACGGGGAAAAGTCAATTTGTCTAACTCGAATTCGCGCAATGCAATGCTAAAACGTGCTAAATTCACCAGATGGTTAATTATTCGCGAAATATTATAAATTAATTCGCACCATAAATGCGAAAGAGACAGATGTGGAAAATGGACAAGAAAACATGTATGTTCCACACCGGAAAACATCATAATATGCCAGAAAGCCGTCATATTGATTCAACACATCGAAAAATTCAGAAATCTAATACAATAAATCAGGAAAAGTCATGGATAAAGTTATTCCGAGCTCAAAAATGTGATAAGAATGCATTTTTTGTGTGGGGCTTGTTAAAAAATGGAGGTACAGAAAGGAGGTTTGCCTTACGGAAGCACTGACCGATAGCATAAATTCCACACGCAATAGTTAGAAAAATAGTAAACATTTTCAATAAACAAAAGACTGCATTTAATAACAGGTCCCAAATGGTATAATGTTCTACATGCAAAAGTTTTTGGTGCAAGTGGTATTTGGGGGAAACACATTTTAAAATAGGTACTTGTATTTTATTAACAATCAATTTAGAAATTGTGGAATTTATTAGACTTGTGTTCCTTCGTATAGAATTAAACATACCGTCGTTGTTTTATGAAACTTATTTTGAAGTTTTGGTTTCAAGTTAACAGCTGTTTCGCTTATGGAAAAAGACTCCTTTGTGGTAAAATACTCTTGGTGATACTTACAAAGCAGAAAACGAAAGGTCCTATGTGTTATTTGAATATTTATACTTAAAAGGATGATCACTTTTTTGTCTCTCCTATAAAATTATACTTTTTCTACAAGGGAGGCTTCATAAAAACAACAACGTTACGTTATGCTATAGCATTCTTATTGAATATGCGGTACGATGAATTAGTTAAGGTAGTATAAGTGGTGAATTAAATAATATAAAAGTGGAGTTGTTAAGTGAAAAGTCTTATTAGTATAAAATTAAATTTATATTAAGTACAGAATTTTTATTTATACGTGTTAACAGACGACATAATTAAGCTAAGATAAATAAATGTAATGAATTAAATAAAATCAAGGTAAAAGTAGACAAAGAACAATACGGAAATAGGCCATACATACTAAAGAGGTGATAAGTGAACATAGGCTCAATGCTAGTACCATCCGTAGTTCAAAAAGTGTAACTAACTGCATTAATCACAATAAACTTTATTGATAATATACTATACTACAATATACTACACTATCCCAATATTAGGAGTGATCTGGCTGTATTTCAAAATTACAGGAGCGTCGCTACAGTGGAAAGCAACGGGTTTCTTATGAGGTATATTTCGTCCCAGAAATTTTTCAGTTGGTGTAAAGATTACAGGAATTGACGGCATCATAGTGATAGGTTTGATAGTTTAAGATCATTGAGAGACATTAGCTGAAGTACTTGAATGTTTAAATAAGTATTATTTTTGAAATAACATAAAATATAAGCAATATTTTTTAAGAGCAAGTAGGATATCTTAGGCATGTAATTTGTAATCCAATAAAGGAGTCGAGGTAATGAAATCTAAAATACAAACAATATAAACTGCAGCGTCTACGAAATTTCAAGGTACTACAAATCGTTTTAGGAACGGTCGTTTATATTATGAAATTTATAATCTGAACCGCCGCATATCACTACTACAGAGGTTGAATTAAAACCGTCGTTTCTCGTTTCACCACCCGCCCTGCCCTCCCGTCCCGCCTCTTTTAGTATGCTTACAACACTTACTTCATATCCACGCTGTTATTGTTTGGCATCGTATCGTGCAGTTTTTGTAATTTGATTGTTGCATCTATTTTAAAATGCAAGCATTATGACTGACAAATGTACAATTTGTGATAAAGATGTGATTAGTGACAGGGTAAAAGTATCAATGACAGGAATTCAAGGGTTGACAAAGGCCAGTAACGTAAGAGAATGCAATGAAAATTGCAGAAGATTCTGTTGTTTAATCTGTAAAAATAAAAAAATCTTATTAATTTTTATTTTATACATGTTAGTTGTGAATAGGCGTCACTGCAGCTTACATAGGTATTTTTTGGAACTCAGAATGAACTATCCGCGGTATGGGAAAAGCTGAAAAATAAAATAAAAATGTAATTAATATAGATCCTTTCAGTGACAGTGTCACCGTTCTGTCTTCTGCATAAATCACTGGTCAAAAGCCCAGCAATTTATGTATAGGCTCAAATTCGCCCAAAAATTTCCTTGGCTAAGTCAGATTCAGAGCCTCTGATTCGTCTTGGAACACTGCTAAAAATGCAATGATTTTTAGCTCCAACTCCTGCCTTATTTATACTCTGGAAATGTACAGAGTAAATGAGGGTTCAAAAAAAAAGGTGCGTGGCGTTGCATGTATTGTGCTTCAGCTGTGCGTATTACAGCTGAGAACGAGGGAAAGCTCTGAACATCTTACTGAACAGACGTTCGATGTCAGTGACAGTGAAATTGGTAGATGTGTTGTCAATATAAATACTTGGGTACGTTTTACTTTTTATTTTCTTGTGTTTATAGGTATGTATATTTATATTTTTATTTTTGAGATATTGAACAGCTTTAAGTATTGCTGTGTAGCGTGGGAGTAGGATTCTGGACGTCTAGGTAAGTTTATTGTTATGATAAACTTGTTGTAATTCAATTTGTTTACCTTTTGGTAATCAAATTTTTTTTTAGTGAATAAAAAGATGGGTTTAACGAGCTTGTGAACGTTTATTTATTTTCGTTTTGTGCTTATATTTCGGTCCTTTGTTTGGGCCATCTTCAGGGCATACAATACTGCAATAAAGTATTTTGTCATCATGGGCGCTTTTGGCTATTAGTTATTATATGGATATTGTGTACTTACATACAATTAATTCTTCCTTACATATTTAAATCAATGTTCTTATTAAATATTGCACACAGAAAGTAAGTAAAAAGCTATCAGAGTCAATAAAAATAAAAATAATAATAGATAGATATATGAAAATAAATTAAATAAATAAATAACTAAATAAATTAACATTGAATAGATCGGTGTGTACGTCGTCAGTATACTAAATACCTATGCTATTTTTTGGAATGGGTTGTCAGTTAATTTCGTGCCTTTTCTTTGTGTGTATTAATGAGGTGCTTACATTGGTGGTTTATATATGATGTGTCGACTTTAAAATTAACTGCCTCCAGTTTGTGGTATTGTATATATAGGGACTCTATGTTTGTTCTCCTTTTCCAGTATTTTTGGTAGTTAAGAATTGTAACATTGTCAAAATTAAATTTATGTTGCTCTTCCAGCTCATGTTGAAGGCATGCTGTCTTGTAGTATCTAGGTGCTTGATTATCGATGCATCGCGTAGCTGACTTGAAGTCGTTTTTATGCTCCCTCATCCCGGTTTTAATATCCTTACCTGTCTCAGCTATGTATGTGCGCCCGTATTCACAATCCATCTGATACACTACACCGCAGCAAGGTGTATCTATTTTTTGTTTTGGTGTTACTAAAGAGGTTACTTAATTTCCATGTCGGTTTTAGACCAAGTCTAATATTGCTGTTAATGTTCCTCAATTTGTTTGTAATATTCTCTGTTACGTTAGGGATGTATGTGAATCGCTTGTATATGATCGTTTCATTTTTTTCCTTCTCAAGCATATCCTGTTCGTTGTTTTCTGCCAATGTTTACTTGCTGTAATTAACTTTATTTACGATACGTGTGATTATATGTGAGGGATAATTATTGTCGTGTAGTATGTTACGGTTAATCTCGTAATTTTTAGTGTGTAGGTGATTATCACTTAATCTAATGATTCTGTTGGCTAGAGCATATCCTAAGTTCTGTTTCATTTTGTTGGGATGTGCAGAGAGATAGTTAAGTATTCTTCCAGACGCCAATGGTTTCATGTACCGATCTACTTCTATGTTACTTGTGTTACTTTTAAGTGTCAAGTCTAAAAAGTTTATCTTGCCATCTACTTCACGTTCCAATGTAAATTGCATATTTTCCTGTGTGTTATTGAAAGCTTGTAACGTTGCATCTATTAGCTCCCTTTTCACAAGAATAATTAGATCATCTACATATTTCTTAATTAGTTTGGGTCTTTCAGTGAGCTTTTCCATTGCAACATCTATGTGGTCATCTATTACAAATTCTGCTAAGATGCTAGATAAGCTTGATCCCATAGCAAGTCCATTAATCGGCTTATAATAATTGTCATTCTAAAGAAAAAATTTCGCTTCTGTTATGCATAGTTTAAGCGCTTTAAGAAATAATGTTTTAGAAAGACGTGTATGCTGTTTTATTAGTGGCCACCTTTTTAGGAAATGGATACTACGTCAAGGGATATAAAACATTCATCACTATCCGGCTTGATTTCCTTGATATGTTCCTTAAATTCGTATGCATTGTTGATGTTGTATCCATTATCTGTTCTGGCTTTAGACAATATTTGGCTAAGGAACTTATTTAATTTGTATGCGAGTGTGTTGATCGTAGATACAACTCATCTTATCGGATAGCCTTGAGTACTCTTATGTACCTTGAAGTTTCCATATATGCGTGGCGGCTGGGCATTTTTGATCATTAGGGCTTCCTTGTCTGACTTGTTAATGTATTTTTGTTATGCATTTCAATGATCAATTCGTTGTTGCTTTTGATAAGATCCTGAGTTAACCGTCGTGCGTTGTTTGTTCTGATCTGATACGTACTATTGTCAGATAAATGCTGTATCATTTTATTGTGATACGTTTCCTTATCTAATATAACAGTTTTATTGCCTTTGTCGCTATTCGATATCAGAATGTCTTTATTTTCTTTCAGGAAATTTTTAGTTATTTTATGCGCTTGTAAAATTTATTTTTGTTCTCTGGTAACCCTAACTTTATGCTTAATTTTGTTCGTCAGAGAGTGAATAATTGAATTTCGTGCTTGTGTTTTCGCATAATCGTTATCACAATGGTAAAGAACTTCTTCAGTATCCGTTATCAGCTGAAAAATATTCTCCTGGTTTAGTTAAGGCGGTAAACGGAAGCGGGGGCCTAAGCTCATGAGTTTAATCATGAGTTGGAATGCTTCTGCCCGATAGGTTGATGCACCATTCTTCTCTGTATGTGATTTTGTTAATTTCTCGGAATTGCATAGTTTTCAACCGCTCATATTTTTGTTGCATTCGTTTGCGTACATCACTATAAATATTTTCATACTTGGTTCTCTGAGATTCTAGGAATGTTGTTTTTATCTCTACAGGCCGTCGTCGTGCTATCGATGCTTCGTTCAAAGATTTTGTTTTTTCCAGTTTTCTAATATGATAGTTACATATTTCAATCTCTTAGTTAAGGAATTTATTTGCAAATGTGTTACGTATTGTGTTAATTTGTTTGTGATGACTATGCTCTTGTGCATCCAAATAGTCAAAAACCTTTGTTTTGTCTGTGATGAACTTGGATATTATGCCATTATGTTTGCATTGCATAAGATGAATGAGTCTGTTTTTACTATTAGCTAATTTTTCAATTGTGTATGAATAGATTTTCATTTGTTGTACCGTCTGCTCACCGAAATTGTTACGAATATTTTTGAAAAATAAGTTTGTGTTGTTTTCACGCGCCATGATGATAAACTTAACCTATATTACTTTATTTGTATGTGTATATAACGCAATATCCCGCGTTGTTATTAATATAAATCTGAATGCGTGTATATGTACCTATTAATTTTTATTTTTGTTGACTGTGATAGCTTTTTACTTACTTTCTGTGTGCAATATTTAATAAGAACATTGATTTAAATATGTAAGGAAGAATTAATTGTATGTAAGTACACAATATCCATATAATTAATTAATGCGGATACACCAATGAGCGAAAACTGGCGCAGGGTTAGAGCCATCTGTGGGCATCCCTCAAAGGCAGGCATCATGGGCCTTAGGATCGGTGATGCGATAGTTCTAGACCCTCCGCTAATGGCTGAATATCTTGCTTCACATATAGCCCAATATTCGAGCAATATTGACCATATACCAACGTACAGGAACAGGCAATCTGAGCGTTCAGGTAACGGAGACCGAGACCTTCATCCTCTATCCCTGCTTGAATATCCCTTCTCACTCCAGGAAATTAAGGATACACTTAATTCCTTTCGTGGATCTACACCAGGCCTAGATAACATCTCTTTTGGCGTGCTCAAACAAGCGCCCAGAACCTGGTTCAACCGAGCTGCAGGACTTTTCAACCTTGCCCTCAACCTGGACAGATTTCCAGGAGCTTGAAAACTCTCCGAAATTCGTCCTATATCAAAAGTGGCCAATCGAATTCCACTCCCATCCGAAACTAGGCCCATATCGCTCCTATCTACAACATCCAAAATTCTGTAAAAGCTACTAGCAAACAGGCTGTCCTGGGTGCTAGAGGGGAAGCTGCTGCCCACCGTTATAAGTTACAGACCATGTAGAGGGACGCAAAGCCTCCTCCAGGAATTGGAGCATAACCTAGCATGCGCACTCTCTAGACGTCAGCACACTGTATTGCTCTCCATCGACCTCGAAAAGGCTTTTGATAGAACACCCAAACAGGCCGTGCTCGCTCAGTTGGAAAAATGGAAAGTAGGTAATAAGGTTGTTAAAATAGTTAAGTCCTTCCTTTCGGACAGAAAGATTAAAGTCAGAGTTGGTGGATATTTTTCCACCACACACCACCTTCACAATGGTCTCCCACAAGGATCACCTCTTTCTGTCCAGCTCTTTAACACCTACATTCATTAGCTCTCAGAGCGCCTAAATAACATCTCGGATTTATTTTTCAACATTTACGCAGACAATATCATTTGCTACGCCTCAGGTGAGCCTCCGTTCGTAAATCATGTGCTCAAAAACGCAGTCCGAGACATCTCGGTCTGGGCCGACATGAACGGAGCTAAACTTGCCACCAACAAATTGGAACCACTGCACGTCTGCAGGAGAAAAAAATGCACGGTTGAAAACTTTACAAGTGAAATCGCCTCCATCCCTCTTCTAAAAGAACTTAGGCTTATAGGACTTGTACTCTCACATAACCTCAATTGGAATAAACAAGCAGCAAATGTAGCTGAGTCGATTAGTGCGAGGAACAACCTCTTCAAGGTAATCTGTAGGAGGAATTTAGGTCCACCTCTCGATACAGCTACCAAAATTGCAAAGCAGCTTGTAATGGGAATGGTCAATTATTGTCTTACGATATATGGCTTCCTAAATAAAAAGAATACTTCTAGGATTTAAACTGCACTGAACTCTACAGCAAGAATCGCTCTCGGCGCCCTTTGCATTACTCCCATCCAAAGCCTCCTCATCGAGTCCGGTTTCCCATCATTTGTCCAGAGAAGAGAGGATCTTTTAGGTAATCTCTTCTTTAAAACAGTGCATAACCCTAACTGCTCAGGAACTTTTTAGATGAGACGCATTAGTCGCATCCGTTCTGGTTTAATCCGAGCAGTTCTAACTATTCCTGAGTCTCTTAAAGTGCTCCCTTTTTCTCCGCACATCCTGAACCCGATGGAACTTGTTCCGCCTTGGAGAGTGCCCGTTCAGCGAATCATTTTGAACGAACAAAAGTATGAGCCTTTAGATAAAAAGAGCAAAAACAGATTACACATTGACACATACAACCGATTAAACGCTAGCAGATACCTATACACGGACGTTTCTAAGAAGGATGATGCAGTTGCTCTTGCCGTCTGCACCACTAGCGGTCAAGAATCATTCCAAATTAGACGGAAACTGCCAGCATGGGCTGATGTCTTCTCTGCAGAGTTGACGGCTGTTTGGGAAGCGGCTAGGTGGCCCACCGGACAGGTGGGCACAACTGCTATCTTCACCGATAACCTATCCTCACTAAAAGCGATTGAAAACCGGAGGAATCAGAATCCGCTGGCAGTTAACCTCCGAAACACCCTGGGCACTGGAAGAATATTCTTGGCATGATGCCCTGCACACGTGGGAATACTCGGAAACGAGAAAGCGGATTTTCTGGCCAAAGATATGCTAAACAAGCGAGGCGAAACGATTGTTGCACCTGCATACAAAGCTGTGAGGTGCCAGGCCAGGAGACAGGCACAGGAAACAAGACTCCTTGAATGGCTCAGCGCCAGCTCTTTTCTCGCAATTCACCACAAGAAACTCGAAAAGCCTAGCATGCCGGATATGCATAGGCAAAAAATGATATCTGTGGCAAGACTGAGGCTGGGTCATTTCATTGCAGTAAAAAAACACCTCTTTCTAAAACAGCCGTGTCCCTCTTGCGCCTTTTGCGCGGGTTGTCCACTAACAGCAGCACATTTACTGCAAGAGTGCGGCGAACTGAAGGGCATACTGAAGGTACAAGGAACTACCAAGACCCCAACAGAACTCCTCACTTACACTGAGAAAGATACGGACATACTTTTCGCCGCACTTAGATTATACTGTACAAGAAGTAACATAGACTATAGACTCTAACACGAACGCACATACGTACATCTTTATAGTCTTTTTTTTTAATTTTTTTTTTTATTATTATATATCCCTAAGGATTCTAAAACTAACACACTAACACAATATACAAGGATAGGCTAAGTCTTTTGCCATAATGCTACTCTTTTCAAATGTGAACAAAACATTGTATGACAATGAATCAAATTGTAATGTAATCGTTATACATATTAGAAAAATTTTCTAAAAAGTTAAAAAAAAAAAATTACTGTATTAGAATTAGGAAAATGAGTTAAAAGAAAGAAAGAAAGCAGACTACACAGTCAATTTTCGAAAATTAAAATAAGTTATAATTAGATTTAAGTTGCCCAGATGGCCAAGTTGCGTGGCCCTAAGAACATTAGGTTGTAACAGGCTTAGGCTAAGTATTAGTGCTAAGTAGTATAAGCTAATGTCTAAATAAATAAATAAATATCCATATAATAACTAAAAGCCAAAAGCGCCCATGATGACAAAATGCTTTATTGCAGTATTATATGCCCTGAAAATGGCCGAAACAAAGGACCGAAATTTAGGCAAGAAACGAAAATAAGTAAACGTTCACAAGGTCGTTAAACCCATCTTTTTATTCACTACATAATATCTACACGACCAGCATTCAGATTTATACCATTTTTTTTTAGATTTTTTTCCTATTTTGGTACAACAAAAGGGAGCCCCAATGGGCTAGCGTATAATGCTTTTATCCCTTCTAGGAGTTGAATGTTCTTTCGGCGAAACTGGAATACTACGTGGGACACGTTCGTATGGTTTGTTGAATTTTTATTTAGGTTGTAAGTTTGTATGATGTTTCTCCAGCTGAACAAGTAGGAATGATGGGAAACATGCTCAGTGGTGTTCAAAGTGTTGCCGTCTATTCCAGTTGCAGAAAAAGATACGCACGGACTTGTTCAATCATGGCAGATCCCAGAGAAGTAACATCATCGACGTCTTCCGATTTAACATCCCGCTTTTTTTTCGAATATCGAATGAAGTGCTTATTTTGCGCCGAAGTATTCGATGATGAATTTTACGCCAAACAGACAAAAATAAATATAGAAAGATGTCTGGAGGTCCATCTTGTTTGAAATTTAGAGTTTTCTGCAGCAATTTTGGATACTGCCAAAGTTCGGAATGATAAATGGAGTAACGAGGTTTATGAGAGAATAGTAAATTCTGGCGATCTTGTGCCAGCCGAATGTATATATCATGTCGAATTTTATAAAAGGTTTTTACTGTCTGATCTGCCTAAAGGAATAGGAAGTGGTCGTCCTAAAGAAGATTATGTCTCAATTGCCATGGAACAAATTCATTGTTATTTAGATCAGAACAAAGATTCTCAGATATCTTTAGATGAATGATTGGAGCAAGTAACGGGAATAAAACCATCAGACAAGACGGTTAATTCTAAACTGAAGGAAATATATGGTGATAGAATATTGATAAGTCAAGTGAAATTACATAAATCTGTCATATGCTTCCGTGATACTGGAGACAAGATCCTACATGAGACATGGTACACCTCAAAATGTAAAGATAAGAATGAAGAACGCTTACGAATCGTTACAACTACGGTGATGATAATTGAGCAAGATGTGCATTCTCGTGTCTTCGAGACACGTCATTACCCACCCAGTGGCAGAATTCTTAATGACGCAGAGAACGCGATTCCTGAATCACTCAAGGTATTTCTGGTGTTGCTTCTAACCAAGAAAAAAGATGAAAATAAAATTTAAAGAAAATCAGCATAATTCGACCAAGAGGTTTTATTTCTTGTGTGATGCAAGGCATCGCTTTTTTATTCAACAGAAAATTTAGATCAAGGTGCTTGTTGGATCTTCTGGCTAATTTGGGTTTTAGTAGTTCTTACTATGACGCAACAATGCTTGAATTGTCTGCAATATATCTACCGCCCTCAAGACCCTATACCACCAGATAGTTTTATGCAGTTTGTATTTGACAATGCCTATTTTAATTTGACAACTCTAGACGATCTCAACACGTTCCACAGCATGGGAGGAGTTTCAGGTATTACACCTGCAAATTCGGTACCAGTTGGAAACGAAATACAAAAATTAATAAAACCTCCCACCTCTGAACAAACTGGATTATTGGAAATCCTGCAACAACACTTAGCAAACTCGAAGAGAGGACTAAGGCAGATTATGCTGAATTAACTGCATCCCTTGCACGAAGATGTGCTAATACTATCTGATGTTTTATGGATATATGGAAAGTGGCTCGAGATTCCAAACATTCCTGAGTGGAAAGGCTTCATCCGATGTGTTGAACCAAGTCAAAACTTTGATAAAAGTATCCTTCTGCCATTTATCAGTTCATTGCATTGAAATATGCCGCTGAACAGTGCCTCCTCGAAAATTGTTTTATTACTTTTAACCAACCACTTTATCTCAAAGCCCGAGACATTACTGCATCTAGTCAAGATGATCCTAATCACAAAAGTGTTGTTGCGAGACTTGGCGGATTTCCGGTGGATGTCAGGAAGTGGCCTACGAGACTTGTTATGCAATATTAATGCTCCCAATTCCGTTGATAACATTTTGACTAGCCATGCTTACGCCCGAGAAGTTCGCATGCATTTGCTAGTCCATACTACTTTATCAAGTATAATTTTTAATAACATGGATATTAGTAATGAAGAGAAGGAAGCTATAAACAATTTTTTGTAAAAAATTACAAAAATTCGCAAGTGCATGGTCGGTAACATCATGTATCCAAAAATTTGTTTTGGGTATGGGGACGAAGCGTGGTGGACCATTATCGACAGTCCTGAAAAAGTTTAGATAGTACTAAGGATTTTCCGCTATAAGGAGGTGCGGATGATGTGTTTCTTCAATCGTTGTTGCATGTCTAGTCTTAAATCAAAGTTTTATTGTTTGAAAATCTTTCCCTCTCGCCGACTGTGGATAACGGTGCACTGCCATGCGGTACAACGGTTCGTCACCATACCCAAAATAAAATCTTGAATACATGATACACTTGCGTATTTTTGCAATTTTTTACAAACCCTTTTTATTTCTTAAATCGTCTATTTGTTATCTCTCTTCTGTTAAAACTTACACACCCTGTAGCTAGTATTATTGATCGAGCAAAATTAAATATCATCAAATTTGTAGGAAATGTTATGTAGAAACTTTCGTCAGAAGTAAACATATAGGTATATACATATATTCGAAATATGACCAAAATCATGAAAAAAACCACCGTACCCCCCCCCCCCACTCTCAGGACTACGGCTCTTTTAGTATGTTCATCTGGATACCGCAACTTACAAAACGACACGAATTATTTCCCCATGATTGCCCATATTCGTCTTAATTTGATCGTACTACTAATACTGATGGTCTTGCAGTAGACCAAATTAGATACTCCTTAATTATATGAAACAATAATCTTAAATAATAATAATAATAATTTTAAAACCTATCTTTGGTCAATACTGCGCTTTTTCATAAAATTAAGAGAATCCCGTTCTAAGAACGGGCAGCTTTAGCTAGTTTCTAATATTGGATGGGATGTCTTAATAATGAAAAAACATGTTCAGGAACTTTCAGCTTTGGGGTTTCAAGGAATTAAGTGGTCAGTTGCGGTGACAACCGAAACTGTAAAGTCAATAAGAAACCATTTTTTGGAGAACTTTAATTAGGTCGGCAAAAAGTTATACATAACTTCTTATCATAAAAATCACTGAAACAAGTCCTTACTTTTCGTGGGCACAATGGAGCTCTGCATGTTTCACAAACATATATGTATGGTGCGGACTGACCTTGCTTTGGTCTACATTTGACATCTTCTGGAAGTATTTCGTACAGGCTTTTGCTTGTAGATTTTTACCGTATTTCATTTAGAACAGTTGGTTTTCCCGTTTTTTTTTTTGTTTTTATGAAAGCGAAATCGGTAATTTTGGTCATTTGAATCAGTTGGGAGTAATAATCTTGTTCGAATTTGCAAGAAATAATTTTCTCATAATTAAATAAATGTTGATACCCATGAATTCTGCTGGTAAAATGTGAAATCTGATATGCAGCTTGTGCATAGAATTGTCGCGGCAAAAGTCGAAGGAAAGGAATGAGAAATTGTTTTTAGATCATATGACCAAGCAACTACGAAAATCTGTTCTGCCCCCTATCCGACGTAAGGCAATCAGGACAAGCCATAACCAACCAACAGCTCAAGAGTTTTGATAAAAGCATCAACGACTCTCAACAAAGTCAAGGTCCAAATTCCTTTGACTCCAACAAACAAAAATTGCATTGACAAAGGCAAAAGAGCCTTTGAACACATCTAATACCCTAAAAATATCTACTTCACCGAATTGTTCATGTCAGAACAGCGCTCAAAGCTAAAAGTGCGCTTAGTTTATCAATTTTGCAGCCTTTCTATTGTACCTTTGTAACTGCTCAAGCTCTGAAATGTGGCATGGCAAGGCAATCCGGTTGGCCTAAAAGTAAGCAGTTAATAAATGAAAAATTGCTGCATTCTCTGAATGATTAAATCAGTCTTCAGTGCTGCAAAAATTTCATTCATTAGTAATAAAATTTAAAACTTTTCATTAAGAAAAACCCTTCTAAGGAAATGAAAATTATAGATCTATGCCAAATTAGTTGGCTTTCAGTATGTGTGCATGCATGATCGAACTAAAAGTCCCAAGTCGATGGTTGCATATAGAGCAAAGCAATGTATAATAATATATAAACTATAAAGATGTTCAAAAGAAATTAGTTAATTCAAGCTAATTAGCTTTTTTTACCTAGTCGACTGCACCCATATAATTTCTAATGATGACCAAAAAAAAAGAAAGATAAAAATAACTTGGAGAGACGTGGAACCAAACTCTTCTCACTTAAATTGTAGACAATAATCTTGCCACTTAGCTATACTTCTTTTACAAGGAATGGTGGTTGAAAATGAATAAGCAACTTTTAAATACTCTTAAATTTATTTAATAATCAGTTATGCAAATTCAGTTCAAATTTGTTTCAGCTATTTCTAGATAATTTTCAAAGTCACAAATTCACTTTAAGTAATTCGGTCAATAAAAAGCCAGGGGATTCCGAGGACAAAAACGATTCGGTAACTGTTTATAAAAAAGCAACTTTATAAAGATGTCTTTACTTTACAAAAGATTTCAAACTTTTGCCAATTGAATTCCAAATTTTATATGAACCACTCAATAAAATTATTTTACCTCTCGACCACAGATTTCTATATGATTTCTCCTCTTTTAAAAAATGCCATATTTTAGGAAAGAATCATTTTAATTATCCAGGATTTGGATCATTTATGGTAACGGTCAAATGTTTCCCCTCAAATCTTTCGGCGTATTGTTTTTACATGTAATCCCCTTTTTATAAACCTTCGCCCAAACTTATCGATAGATATTGACTTGAAATTTCTTCATTGAAATCTTGATATGCATGCTTAAATTTACAGTCTATCGCAGCAAATGTCATTGTCAACCAATGGACTGAAAAAAAGGTTTCTGCTTACATTTTTGAAACAGTAAGGAAACGCTTTCTTATACCTTTGACACACAGCTAGTACAGGTATCATAGCACACGCATAAACCACTTGTGTGTAGTTGCATACCAGCATAATACAAGATAAGAAAACTGATACGAGGCTAGTGAAAATTATTTGGCTTTTTCCATGGAGTACGGAGGTTTTTAATGATTTCAGCGCCGCTTACAAGAAGACTTACAAGACTTTTTTTTTCAAGTGGGCCTTTTCGGGTAATATTCACTAGTTTATGACATACGCCAAGTTGACACTAAAAAAATTTCCGTCGATTTCTTGAAAAGCAAAACTTAAAAAGCTGTCAAATGAAACTATAATGAGATGTGTCACCTAGCATGGTACACGGAATACAATGGTATCCGAACTGTACCTATATTCGCTGTATGTTAAAGGTATTATCTCCATTTTTATAGTGGCATGCCAGAGCTAATTAAAATAAAAAAAATAATAGATATCTTGGTAAGTAATATTGAAATCAACCTGTAATCTATCATTCGCTAAAAACTATCATTCGTTAAAAACAAAACCCAAATATTAGTAAGAATATTTGATTTTACCCACAAATCAACTATCATACTCATTAACAGACAGTGTCTTTGTTAAAATATAAAGTATTTCATACAATTTTTCGCGCTTAAACGTGTTTAGATAACAAAAAATATATTGCCATCACCTGAGCAGGCTTACACAAAGAAATAGACTCATTAACATTCTATAATGGATTTCCCAGAGGAAACCACTGTCAGATCCACGGATAACAGGGCTGACTACAATATCCCTCGACAAAGGAGATATCAAGAGTTCTCTCAAACATGTGAATGTGTGGTCTTCATCTAAACTCTATCGAAGAAAACTTACCTCGTACCAAACCCTCAAAAGAGCTGTACAAAAAATTCCAAAATATGTCTGAAATTAGATTTGTGAACGAGCAAAAAATTAAAATCTCGATAAAAGATAGATAGAAGATAGATAGATGATTAGATATAACTGAAAAGAAAAATTTAAAACTTTTATTCCTTCCAAACTTGTGGAGATAGTGAGTATAGTCCCCACTCTCGACGGACCAAGCGAGGAAGATATTTACTCCAACAGCTGGATTTACTTCAAACAAGGGCTTCAGCCGTTTGCAGAGCCCCCACAAATTCTCGTAGTGAGAAGAATAAACAAAACAACTAATGATTCGACAACACCGCTTGTCCTAATATGCGTCACATCGTCCAAGGCAGGAATTGCTTGCGAATTGGACACTTCCAATCAAAGTGCGAGTCAAAGACCGAATGCGTAAAGTATGGGATTGTGCAAGTCTCACTCCTCCCCTTGCACTTGATCTCCTCATTGTGCCAACTGCGATTGTGTCCACTATGCCACGAGAAAACCATGCAAATTTTTCTAGGATTGTGATAAAGCAGCGGAACGAAAGACAAAATACCCTCCACCAGTCTCATATCAAGTCAATCCCTTTCCCTTGCCCTTCTTTCACTGAATAAAATTCAAAACAAAGCAATAAGGGCTTTTTAAGTGCTATGATGTCCACTCAATATAATGTCCCTTCAGGTTGAATCCAACATAATTCCACTTGAGGAAAGGTGGAATTTCAACGCAGATAAGTTTGTTTTAAAACTCATGCGAGATTCTTAGAATTCAGGTCACATCCAGCTATAAAAATAACCTGGAGTCAAGCCATCCCCGGATCCCTTATAAAGTTCCATATATCATCCAAGAATACCAGTTTATCGCAGCTTCACACAATTTTATATTAACTCCGAAGCCCTACCATTTTCAATACCCTATACATATCATGAAATGCAGATCCCCATATCAAACATTAGAAAGCAAAATTTCACCCCGAATCTGCAGCCCACCTATTCTACATGCTAGTTAATACGCGCTGGAAAACATTCACCAACATATTTACAGACGGCTCTAAAATTAGCTGCAGAACGTGTACAGCGTTCAGGATCCCCAACTTGGATATTGAGGCAGTTTTCCTCTCAACCCTCTATCCACTATTTATCACACGGAGGCTCTAGCTATTCTAGAGGCAGTTAGATGGCAGAGATCTTGGAAAATGTCTTATACTTACAAACAGCAAGTCTATTCTCACTGCCCTAAGGAGCCAACTTTGCATTAAAGCCCACCCCATCTGATTAGAGTTCAAACAGGCGCTATTTAACACAAAAAATAAAGGCACCCTGATATACTTTTGAAGATCTCAGGCACCATGGATATAGACGAAAACGAATTTGCAGATACTCTGGTTAGGGATCTCAGAGCAGTCCCTTCAGATTCCGAAGTATTTATATTCCAAATGAACATCAACCTAAACTAAAGAAGAGCAAAGTCGACGCTTGGCAAACTAAATAGAACAGATCACTGACGGGCTGGTCCTTCCACTCCTTAGGGCATTCAGTGGGTAAAAAAAGCCTTGGTATTACAACCTACGGCTCCCTCGCGAAATCATCACAAATACAACCAGGCTTAGATTTGGTTACGTAATTACCAACGAGCACCTCCACAAAGTCAACCTAAAAGACTGTCCCGTCTTTGCATGTGGGAGCGCTACGGAAAATATCGACCACAAACTTCTTAGCGAACTTACATCCATTCACCCAACATTCACCAATTACATAAGCCTGCTTAAAGAGGGCAATATTGTCGCGATAAAGATTCTCATAAAATATTCGAAGAGTGTGACATTGTTTTTTTAAATATACAATCCCTAATGGGGATAGAACAAAAAAATACTAATAACCAACTACTGTCATGCCCCACGAGTAATCAATCAATAAAACTACGAATCAAACAAAACAATCAATCTTTCAAAAAAAAAAAAAGAACACACGAATTACATTTAAGACAATACTTTATTAACCCGAACTGACCTATCTTACTTCAATCTGGCGCTTAGGTAATCTGAACCGACAAATGAAACTTGATGCACCCTAACAGCAAGCTTTGCTCACAACGCGGATATGAAAACAAACGAGACAGCCTTGTTGTTTGAGTCGCTTAGTAGTAAATAATCGCTTTACATAATAATTACCACTAGTCGCTCATTGCAGCCAGCTGTTGACTAATCAGCAAAATAGCCGTTGGCTGCAGAACAGTTCCATGCGAGGTAATTGTTTAGGAATCGCTAATTATTTTACCAGAATATGCAGTTGGCTGCTGTAAAAATCGTTCGTATATTGCGCCATAACACCACTAATAACCAATTAAAGATCTGTACCGGACAAGGCTTAATGATGCCTCCGTTAACTTGTTCGCCTCAACGGAACGCACTCTGTATTACAGATATTTAACTCTAAGGCTTGCCAACACTTGTCCTGTGTGTTATATGTAAAGAAGCCTTACTGTGCTCTACCCTACTTGAAGAAGGAGAAGAAGCATGGGCTGAAAATCGCTGTCAAACCAATATGTAAGTAGATATTACAAACTTGTCTAAATTTATTTATGTTAATAAGAAACTTTTTGTTATTTATGTTTTATTTAAATGTTTTGTGATTTGGAATCGTTTTTGTCGTTATCATGTCCTCTAATTTATTTATTTACATATTAAGCTTTTGTTTACATTTCGATTAATGACATTACTTTCTATTTTTTCAGCAATTTAAAATCATGGATGGATACAAAATTGGAATAAATATAAGATTGGAATAATCGAGATCTTAGATAAGTATTGCAAATATTGGATTATATAAGAATATCCTTTGTGATGAAAAACGTTTATCTTATGTTGATGATTATGCTGCAACAAAGATTATCCATAATGTTCCTTAAATAGTTGCATTTCTTTGGGACCCCTTGGCACCCTTGCGCTTGTGCAGAAAGGAGGTAAATATCAAAACTACGATTTGGCGACAGGGTTGGCAGTTTAGGGACTAGTACCAATAAAAATTAATGCAGAAAGGGTACCTTTCTGGATACATAGTAGCAACTTTTTGTTGGTTCATACGCTGCCGAAACACGAGCTGTGGGTGATATATACACAATGTGAACTAGATGCAAAAGATTTATTTCAATGTGAAGAAATATTAGTTTTAGATCTAGCTGCATGTATGAGTCCTGTAAATAAAATGTTAAGATCGGTTGAAAATATGGCTTTAACAATTAGGCCAAGAAAAGCAGTTCATTTTCTCCTTGAGTCTAAGTGACCGATTGACCAATATGATTTTAAAACGGTGACCCAGATCTTTTGAGTCAGTGTACAGTGCCCTGTATCAAATGAGACAAATTTTTCAACAAAATTCATATTTTGATTATAGGCTATTAATACTGGAGCACACGCGCGGAGGACACAGTTTACAGTTTTTGTAAAATAAGTTATGTTAACTACCTTTTTGTAAAAAAAAGGATAAAAATATGTTAAAGTAAAAGAAAAGTAAAGAAAAGTAAAAGTAAGAAAATCCGAAATTTTTAATTTGGACCACCACTACTCATGGGAGGAGATGATGATGATGAGCTGATTGGGCAGTCACTGGAAGTGCCATGAACTTCTGCATAACATGAGTATTTAACAGTAACCTAACACCCTGTACTTTTGAAAATACAGGGTGTTTTTTGAAAAACTAGCTTTGTGTGTCAATCACGTTGTAGCTTCAAAACGGTCGATATGGACCCCCGCCGACCCTTGCCATACAATAGCAATAGCACCTTGGTGTAAACACTTCTTCCTCAGTGCTGTGGGCAATATTCTCTAAATCATCAACAGATTCTGCTCCATCGCTATCTCCATCAGGAAACTCTTCGTATAACAAGCTCTCATTATTCTTTTCTCTCAGTGTTATGCACCACTCTGCATAGAAAATTTAAGTACCTTTTGCTGGAAGGACGTTCTACGTTCTGCGAAATAAGAACGCTTAAAAATAAGTGTACGAGAGCGCGGCAACAATACTTTCAGACATTTCCAGAATTCAAAAATGTGGCATGTTCATACAGATAAGTCGGCTGAGTTGTATGATGAACTTTAAATAGAAGCAGAAGCAATCTGCGTTTCAAGAAGACTTCAACAGAGTAATTGACAAACGAATACTGCAAATGGGAGCCATTGTCATACCTTCTCAGACCAAGTCACTTCCAAT
>CAWVNZ010001755.1:0-83829 GCA_963930735.1 Dioctria linearis | reverse complement strand
ATCCCTGGCGCACTTAAAATTTGCGACAGTAGAAAATTATTTTTTGCAAAATTTACTATAGAAAAGGCAATCCCTGGCGCAATTAAAATTTGCGACAGTAAAAAATTATTTTTTGAATAATTTACTATAGAAAAGGCAATCCCTGGCGTAATTAAAATTTGCGACAGTAGAAAACTATTTTTTGCAAAATTTAGTATAGAAAAGGCAATCCCTGGCGTAATTAAAATTTGCGACAGTATAAAATTATTTTTTGAATAATTTACTATAGAAAAGGCAATCCCTGGCGTAATTAAAATTTGCGACAGTAGAAAATTATTTTTTGAATAATTTACTATAGAAAAGGCAATCCCTGGCGCAATTAAAATTTGCGACAGTAAAAAATTATTTTTTGCAAAATTGACTGTAGAAAAGGCAATCCCTGGCGCATTTAAAATTCGCGACAGTAAAAAATTATTTTTTGAATAATTTACTATAGAAAAGGCAATCCCTGGCGCAATTAAAATTTGCGACAGTAAAAAATTATTTTGTGAGAAATTTACTATAGAAAAGGCAATCCCTGGGATATTTAAAATTTGCGACAGTAGAAAATTATTTTTTGAATAATTTACTATAGAAAAGGCAATCCCTGGCGTAATTAAAATTTGCGACAGTAAAAAATTATTTTTTGAATAATTTACTATAGAAAAGGCAATCCCTGGCGTATTTAAAATTTGCGACAGTAAAAAATTATTTTTTGAAAAATTTACTATATAAAAGGCAATCCCTGGCGTAATTAAAATTTGCGACAGTAGAAAATTATTTTTTGAATAATTTACTATAGAAAAGGCAATCCCTGGCGTATTTAAAATTTGCGACAGTAAAAAATTATTTTTTGAAAAATTTACTATATAAAAGGCAATCCCTGGAGTAATTAAAATTTGCGATAATTGAAAATTATTTTTTGAATAATTTACTATAGAAAAGGCAATCCCTGGCGCAATTAAAATTTGCGACAGTAAAAAATTATTTTTTGAATAATTTACTATAGAAAAGGCAATCCCTGGCGTAATTAAAATTTGCGACAGTAAAAAATTATTTTTTGAATAATTTACTATAGAAAAGGCAATCCCTGGCGTAATTAAAATTTGCGACAGTAGAAAATTATTTTTTGAATAATTTACTATAGAAAAGGCAATCCCTGGCGTATTTAAAATTTGCGACAGTAAAAAATTATTTTTTGAAAAATTTACTATATAAAAGGCAATCCCTGGAGTAATTAAAATTTGCGATAATTGAAAATTATTTTTTGAATAATTTACTATAGAAAAGGCAATCCCTGGCGCAGTTAAAATTTGCGACAGTAAAAAATTATTTTTTGAATAATTTACTATAGAAAAGGCAATCCCTGGCGTAATTAAAATTTGCGACAGTAAAAAATTATTTTTTGAATAATTTACTATAGAAAAGGCAATCCCTGGCGTAATTAAAATTTGCGACAGTAGAAAATTATTTTTTGAATAATTTACTATAGAAAAGGCAATCCCTGGCGTATTTAAAATTTGCGACAGTATAAAATTATTTTTTGAATAATTTACTATAGAAAAGGCAATCCCTGGCGTAATTAAAATTTGCGACAGTAAAAAATTATTTTTTGAATAATTTACTATAGAAAAGGCAATCCCTGGCGTAATTAAAATTTGCGACAGTATAAAATTAGTTTTTGAATCATTTACTATAGAAATGGCAATCCCTGGCGTATTTAAAATTTTCGACAGTAAAAAATTATTTTTTTAATAATTTACTATAGAAAAGGCAATCCCTGGCGCAATTAAAATTTGCGACAGTAGAAAATTATTTTTTGAATAATTTACTATAGAAAAGGCAATCCCTGGCGCAATTAAAATTTGCGGCAGTAAAAAATTATTTTTTGAATAATTTTCTATAGAAAAGGCAATCCCTGGCGTATTTAAAATTTGCGACAGTAGAAAATTATTTTTTGAAAAATTTACTGTAGAAAAGGCAATCCCTAGCGCAATTAAAATTTGCGACAGTAGAAAATTATTTTTTGAATAATTTACTATAGAAAAGGCAATCCCTGGCGCACTTAAAATTTGTGACAGTAGAAAATTATTTTTTGCAAAATTTACTATAGAAAAGGCAATCCCTGGAGCAATTAAAATTTGCGACAGTAAAAAATTATTTTTTGAATAATTTACTATAGAAAAGGCAATCCCTGGCGTAATTAAAATTTGCGACAGTAGAAAATTATTTTTTGAATAATTTACTATAGAAAAGGTAATCCCTGGCGTAATTAAAATTTGCAACAGTAGAAAATTATTTTTTGAATAATTTACTATAGAAAAGGCAATCCCTGGCGTAATTAAAATTTGCGACAGTAAAAAATTATTTTGTGAGAAATTTACTATAGAAAAGGCAATCCCTGGCGCAATTAAAATTTGCGACAGTAAAAAATTATTTTGTGAGAAATTTACTATAGAAAAAGCAATCCCTGGGATATGTAAAATTTGCGACAGTAGAAAATTATTTTTTGAATAATTTACTATAGAAAAGGCAATCCCTGGCGTAATTAAAATTTTGCGACAGTAAAAAATTATTTTTTGAATAATTTACTATAGAAAAGGCAATCCCTGGCGCACTTAAAATTTGCGACAGTAAAAAATTATTTTTTGAATAATTTACTATAGAAAAGGCAATCCCTGTCGTAATTACAATTTGCGACAGTATAAAATTATTTTTTGAAAAATCTACTATATAAAAGGCAATCCCTGGCGTAATTAAAATTTGAGACAGTAGAAAATTATTTTTTGAATAATTTACTATAGAAAAGTCAATCCCTGGCGCAATTAAAATTTGCGACAGTATAAAATTATTTTTTGAATAATTTACTATAGAAAAGGCAATCCCTGGCGTAATTAAAATTTGCGACAGTATAAAATTATTTTTTGAATAATTTACTATAGAAAAGGCAATCCCTGGCGTAATTAAAATTTGCGACAGTAAAAAATTATTTTTTGAATAATTTACTATAGAAAAGGCAATCCCTGGGATATTTAAAATTTGCGACAGTAGAAAATTATTTTTTGAATAATTTACTATAGAAAAGGCAGTCCCTGGCGCACTTAAAATTTGCGACAGTAAAAAATTATTTTTTGAATAATTTACTATAGAATAGGCAATCCCTGGCGTAATTAAAATTTGCGACAGTTGAAAATTATTTTTTGAATAATTTACTATAGAAAAGGCAATCCCTGACGTAATTAAAATTTGCGACAGTAGAAAATTATTTTTTGAATAATTTACTATAGAAAAGGCAATCCCTGGTGTAATTAAAATTTGCGACAGTAGAAAATTATTTTTTGAATAATTTACTATAGAAAAGGCAATCCCTGGCGTATTTAAAATTTGCGACAGTAAAAAAATATTTTTTGAATAATTTACTATAGAAAAGGCGATCCCTGGCGCACTTAAAATTTGCGACAGTAAAAAATTATTTTTTGAATAATTTACTATAGAAAAGGAAATCCCTGGCGTAATTAAAATTTGCGACAGTTGAAAATTATTTTTTGAATAATTTACTATAGAAAAGGCAATCCCTGGCGTATTTAAAATTTGCGACAGTAAAAACTTATTTTTTGAATAATTTACTATAGAAAAGGCAATACCTGGCGCACTTAAAATTTGCGACAGTAAAAAATTATTTTTTGAATAATTTACTATAGAAAAGGCAATCCCTGGCGTAATTAAAATTTGCGACAGTTGAAAATTATTTTTTGAATAATTTACTATAGAAAAGGCAATCCCTGGCGTAATTAAAATTTGCGACAGTTGAAAATTATTTTTTGAATAATTTACTATAGAAAAGGCAATCCCTGGCGTAATTAAAATTTGCGACAGTAGAAAATTATTTTTTGAATAATTTACTATAGAAAAGGGAATCCCTGGCGCAATTAAAATTTGCGACAGTAGAAAATTATTTTTTGAATAATTTACTATAGAAAAGGCAATCCCTGGCGTAATTAAAATTTGCGACAGTAAAAAATTATTTTTTGAATAATTTACTATGGAAAAGGCAATCCCTGGCGTAATTAAAATTTGCGACAGTAGAAAATTATTTTTTGAATAATTTACTATAGAAAAGGCAATCCCTGGCGCAATTAAAATTTGCGACAGTAGAAAATTATTTTTTGAATAATTTACTATAGAAAAGGCAATCCCTGGCGTAATTAAAATTTGCGACAGTAAAAAATTATTTTTTGAATAATTTACTATAGAAAAGGCAATCCCTGGCGTAATTAAAATTTGCGACAGTAGAAAATTATTTTTTGAATAATTTACTATAGAAAAGGCAATCCCTGGCGTAATTAAAATTTGCGACAGTAAAAAATTATTTTTTGAATAATTTACTATAGAAAAGGCAATCCCTGGCGTAATTAAAATTTGCGACAGTTGAAAATTATTTTTTGAATAATTTACTATAGAAAAGGCAATCCCTGGCGTAATTAAAATTTGCGACAGTTGAAAATTATTTTTTGAATAATTTACTATAGAAAAGGCAATCCCTGGCGTAATTAAAATTTGCGACAGTTGAAAATTATTTTTTGAATAATTTACTATAGAAAAGGCAATCCCTGGCGTAATTAAAATTTGCGACAGTAGAAAATTATTTTTTGAATAATTTACTATAGAAAAGGCAATCCCTGGCGCAGTTAAAATTTGCGACAGTAGAAAATTATTTTTTGAATAATTTACTATAGAAAAGGCAATCCCTGGCGTAATTAAAATTTGCGACAGTAAAAAATTATTTTTTGAATAATTTACTATAGAAAAGGCAATCCCTGGCGTAATTAAAATTTGCGACAGTAGAAAATTATTTTTTGAATAATTTACTATAGAAAAGCCAATCCCTGGCGTAATTAAAATTTGCGACAGTAAAAAATTATTTTTTGAATAATTTACTATAGAAAAGGCAATCCCTGGGATATTTAAAATTTGCGACAGTAGAAAATTATTTTTTGAATAATTTACTATAGAAAAGGCAGTCCCTGGCGCACTTAAAATTTGCGACAGTAAAAAATTATTTTTTGAATAATTTACTATAGAAAAGGCAATCCCTGGCGTAATTAAAATTTGCGACAGTTGAAAATTATTTTTTGAATAATTTACTATAGAAAAGGCAATCCCTGACGTAATTAAAATTTGCGACAGTAGAAAATTATTTTTTGAATAATTTACTATAGAAAAGGCAATCCCTGGTGTAATTAAAATTTGCGACAGTAGAAAATTATTTTTTGAATAATTTACTATAGAAAAGGCAATCCCTGGCGTATTTAAAATTTGCGACAGTAAAAAAATATTTTTTGAATAATTTACTATAGAAAAGGCGATCCCTGGCGCACTTAAAATTTGCGACAGTAAAAAATTATTTTTTGAATAATTTACTATAGAAAAGGAAATCCCTGGCGTAATTAAAATTTGCGACAGTTGAAAATTATTTTTTGAATAATTTACTATAGAAAAGGCAATCCCTGGCGTATTTAAAATTTGCGACAGTAAAAACTTATTTTTTGAATAATTTACTATAGAAAAGGCAATACCTGGCGCACTTAAAATTTGCGACAGTAAAAAATTATTTTTTGAATAATTTACTATAGAAAAGGCAATCCCTGGCGTAATTAAAATTTGCGACAGTTGAAAATTATTTTTTGAATAATTTACTATAGAAAAGGCAATCCCTGGCGTAATTAAAATTTGCGACAGTTGAAAATTATTTTTTGAATAATTTACTATAGAAAAGGCAATCCCTGGCGTAATTAAAATTTGCGACAGTAGAAAATTATTTTTTGAATAATTTACTATAGAAAAGGGAATCCCTGGCGCAATTAAAATTTGCGACAGTAGAAAATTATTTTTTGAATAATTTACTATAGAAAAGGCAATCCCTGGCGTAATTAAAATTTGCGACAGTAAAAAATTATTTTTTGAATAATTTACTATGGAAAAGGCAATCCCTGGCGTAATTAAAATTTGCGACAGTAGAAAATTATTTTTTGAATAATTTACTATAGAAAAGGCAATCCCTGGCGCAATTAAAATTTGCGACAGTAGAAAATTATTTTTTGAATAATTTACTATAGAAAAGGCAATCCCTGGCGTAATTAAAATTTGCGACAGTAAAAAATTATTTTTTGAATAATTTACTATAGAAAAGGCAATCCCTGGCGTAATTAAAATTTGCGACAGTAGAAAATTATTTTTTGAATAATTTACTATAGAAAAGGCAATCCCTGGCGTAATTAAAATTTGCGACAGTAAAAAATTATTTTTTGAATAATTTACTATAGAAAAGGCAATCCCTGGCGTAATTAAAATTTGCGACAGTTGAAAATTATTTTTTGAATAATTTACTATAGAAAAGGCAATCCCTGGCGTAATTAAAATTTGCGACAGTTGAAAATTATTTTTTGAATAATTTACTATAGAAAAGGCAATCCCTGGCGTAATTAAAATTTGCGACAGTTGAAAATTATTTTTTGAATAATTTACTATAGAAAAGGCAATCCCTGGCGTAATTAAAATTTGCGACAGTAGAAAATTATTTTTTGAATAATTTACTATAGAAAAGGCAATCCCTGGCGCAATTAAAATTTGCGACAGTAGAAAATTATTTTTTGAATAATTTACTATAGAAAAGGCAATCCCTGGCGTAATTAAAATTTGCGACAGTAAAAAATTATTTTTTGAATAATTTACTATAGAAAAGGCAATCCCTGGCGTAATTAAAATTTGCGACAGTAGAAAATTATTTTTTGAATAATTTACTATAGAAAAGCCAATCCCTGGCGTAATTAAAATTTGCGACAGTAAAAAATTATTTTTTGAATAATTTACTATAGAAAAGGCAATCCCTGGGATATTTAAAATTTGCGACAGTAGAAAATTATTTTTTGAATAATTTACTATAGAAAAGGCAGTCCCTGGCGCACTTAAAATTTGCGACAGTAAAAAATTATTTTTTGAATAATTTACTATAGAAAAGGCAATCCCTGGCGTAATTAAAATTTGCGACAGTTGAAAATTATTTTTTGAATAATTTACTATAGAAAAGGCAATCCCTGACGTAATTAAAATTTGCGACAGTAGAAAATTATTTTTTGAATAATTTACTATAGAAAAGGCAATCCCTGGTGTAATTAAAATTTGCGACAGTAGAAAATTATTTTTTGAATAATTTACTATAGAAAAGGCAATCCCTGGCGTATTTAAAATTTGCGACAGTAAAAAAATATTTTTTGAATAATTTACTATAGAAAAGGCGATCCCTGGCGCACTTAAAATTTGCGACAGTAAAAAATTATTTTTTGAATAATTTACTATAGAAAAGGCAATCCCTGGCGTAATTAAAATTTGCGACAGTTGAAAATTATTTTTTGAATAATTTACTATAGAAAAGGCAATCCCTGGCGTATTTAAAATTTGCGACAGTAAAAAATTATTTTTTGAATAATTTACTATAGAAAAGGCAATACCTGGCGCACTTAAAATTTGCGACAGTAAAAAATTATTTTTTGAATAATTTACTATAGAAAAGGCAATCCCTGGCGTAATTAAAATTTGCGACAGTTGAAAATTATTTTTTGAATAATTTACTATAGAAAAGGCAATCCCTGGCGTAATTAAAATTTGCGACAGTTGAAAATTATTTTTTGAATAATTTACTATAGAAAAGGCAATCCCTGGCGTAATTAAAATTTGCGACAGTAGAAAATTATTTTTTGAATAATTTACTATAGAAAAGGCAATCCCTGGCGCAATTAAAATTTGCGACAGTAGAAAATTATTTTTTGAATTATTTACTATAGAAAAGGCAATCCCTGGCGTAATTAAAACTTGCGACAATAAAAAATTATTTTTTGAATAATTTACTATAGAAAAGGCAATCTCTGGCGTAATTAAAATTTGCGACAGTAAAAAATTATTTTTTGAATAATTTACTATAGAAAAGGCAATCCCTGGCGCACTTAAAATTTGCGACAGTATAAAATTATTTTTTGAACAATTTACTATAGAAAAGGCAATCCCTGGCGTAATTAACATTTGCGACAGTATAAAATTATTTTTTGAATAATTTACTATAGAAAAGGCAATCCCTGGCGCACTTAAAATTTGCGACAGTAAAAAATTATTTTTTGAATAACTTACTATAGAAAAGGCAATCCCTGGCGTAATTAAAATTTGCGACAATTGAAAATTATTTTTTGAATAATTTACTATAGAAAAGGCAATCCCTGGCGCAATTAAAATTTGCGACAGTAGAAAATTATTTTTTGAATAATTTACTATAGAAAAGGCAATCCCTGGCGTAATTAAAATTTGCGACAGTAAAAAATTATTTTTTGAATAATTTACTATGGAAAAGGCAATCCCTGGCGTAATTAAAATTTGCGACAGTAGAAAATTATTTTTTGAATAATTTACTATAGAAAAGGCAATCCCTGGCGCAATTAAAATTTGCGACAGTAGAAAATTATTTTTTGAATAATTTACTATAGAAAAGGCAATCCCTGGCGTAATTAAAATTTGCGACAGTAAAAAATTATTTTTTGAATAATTTACTATAGAAAAGGCAATCCCTGGCGTAATTAAAATTTGCGACAGTAGAAAATTATTTTTTGAATAATTTACTATAGAAAAGGCAATCCCTGGCGTAATTAAAATTTGCGACAGTAAAAAATTATTTTTTGAATAATTTACTATAGAAAAGGCAATCCCTGGCGTAATTAAAATTTGCGACAGTTGAAAATTATTTTTTGAATAATTTACTATAGAAAAGGCAATCCCTGGCGTAATTAAAATTTGCGACAGTTGAAAATTATTTTTTGAATAATTTACTATAGAAAAGGCAATCCCTGGCGTAATTAAAATTTGCGACAGTTGAAAATTATTTTTTGAATAATTTACTATAGAAAAGGCAATCCCTGGCGTAATTAAAATTTGCGACAGTAGAAAATTATTTTTTGAATAATTTACTATAGAAAAGGCAATCCCTGGCGCAATTAAAATTTGCGACAGTAGAAAATTATTTTTTGAATAATTTACTATAGAAAAGGCAATCCCTGGCGTAATTAAAATTTGCGACAGTAAAAAATTATTTTTTGAATAATTTACTATAGAAAAGGCAATCCCTGGCGTAATTAAAATTTGCGACAGTAGAAAATTATTTTTTGAATAATTTACTATAGAAAAGCCAATCCCTGGCGTAATTAAAATTTGCGACAGTAAAAAATTATTTTTTGAATAATTTACTATAGAAAAGGCAATCCCTGGGATATTTAAAATTTGCGACAGTAGAAAATTATTTTTTGAATAATTTACTATAGAAAAGGCAGTCCCTGGCGCACTTAAAATTTGCGACAGTAAAAAATTATTTTTTGAATAATTTACTATAGAAAAGGCAATCCCTGGCGTAATTAAAATTTGCGACAGTTGAAAATTATTTTTTGAATAATTTACTATAGAAAAGGCAATCCCTGACGTAATTAAAATTTGCGACAGTAGAAAATTATTTTTTGAATAATTTACTATAGAAAAGGCAATCCCTGGTGTAATTAAAATTTGCGACAGTAGAAAATTATTTTTTGAATAATTTACTATAGAAAAGGCAATCCCTGGCGTATTTAAAATTTGCGACAGTAAAAAATTATTTTTTGAATAATTTACTATAGAAAAGGCGATCCCTGGCGCACTTAAAATTTGCGACAGTAAAAAATTATTTTTTGAATAATTTACTATAGAAAAGGCAATCCCTGGCGTAATTAAAATTTGCGACAGTTGAAAATTATTTTTTGAATAATTTACTATAGAAAAGGCAATCCCTGGCGTATTTAAAATTTGCGACAGTAAAAAATTATTTTTTGAATAATTTACTATAGAAAAGGCAATCCCTGGCGTAATTAAAATTTGCGACAGTTGAAAATTATTTTTTGAATAATTTACTATAGAAAAGGCAATCCCTGGCGTATTTAAAATTTGCGACAGTAAAAAATTATTTTTTGAATAATTTACTATAGAAAAGGCAATCCCTGGCGTAATTAAAATTTGCGACAGTAAAAAATTATTTTTTGAATAATTTACTATAGAAAAGGCAATCCCTGGCGTAATTAAAATTTGCGAAAGTATAAAATTATTTTTTGAATAATTTACTATATAAAAGGCAATCCCTGGCGCACTTAAAATTTGCGACAGTAGAAAATTATTTTTTGAATAATTTACTATAGAAAAGGCAATCCCTGGCGTAATTAAAACTTGCGACAATAAAAAATTATTTTTTGAATAATTTACTATAGAAAAGGCAATCTCTGGCGTAATTAAAATTTGCGACAGTAAAAAATTATTTTTTGAATAATTTACTATAGAAAAGGCAATCCCTGGCGCACTTAAAATTTGCGACAGTATAAAATTATTTTTTGAACAATTTACTATAGAAAAGGCAATCCCTGGCGTAATTAACATTTGCGACAGTATAAAATTATTTTTTGAATAATTTACTATAGAAAAGGCAATCCCTGGCGCACTTAAAATTTGCGACAGTAAAAAATTATTTTTTGAATAACTTACTATAGAAAAGGCAATCCCTGGCGTAATTAAAATTTGCGACAATTGAAAATTATTTTTTGAATAATTTACTATAGAAAAGGCAATCCCTGGCGCAATTAAAATTTGCGACAGTAAAAAATTATTTTGTGTGAAATTTACTATAGAAAAGGCAATCCCTGGCCCAATTAAAATTTGCGACAGTAGAAAATTATTTTTTGAAAAGTTTACTATAGAAAAGGCAATCCCTGGCGCAATTAAAAGTTGCGACAGTAAAAAATTATTTTTTGCAAAATTTACTATAGAAAAGGCAATCCCTGGCGTATTTAAAATTTGCGACAGTAAAAAATTAATATTTTGAAAAATTTACTGTAGAAAAGGCAATCCTGGCGTAATTAAAATTTGCGACAGTATAAAATTATTTTTTGAATAATTTACTATAGAAAAGGCAATCCCTGGCGTAATTAAAATTTGCGACAGTAGAAAATTATTTTTTGAATAATTTACTATAGAAAAGGCAATCCCTGGCGTAATTAAAATTTGCGACAGTTGAAAATTATTTTTTGAATAATTTACTATAGAAAAGGCAATCCCTGGCGCAATTAAAATTTGCGACAGTAAAAAATTATTTTTTGAATAATTTACTATAGAAAAGGCAATCCCTGGCGCACTTAAAATTTGCGACAGTAAAAAATTATTTTTTGAATAATTTACTATATAAAAGGCAATCCCTGGCGTAATTAAAATTTGCGACAGTTGAAAATTATTTTTTGAATAATTTACTATAGAAAAGGCAATCCCTGGCGTAATTAAAATTTGCGACAGTATAAAATTATTTTTTGCAAAATTTACTATAGAAAAGGCAATCCCTGGCGTAATTAAAATTTGCGACAGTTGAAAATTATTTTTTGAATAATTTACTATAGAAAAGGCAATCCCTGGCGAAATTAAAATTTTCGACAGTAAAAAATTATTTTTTGAATAATTTACTATAGAAAAGGCAATCCCTGGCGCAATTAAATTTGCGACAGTTGAAAATTATTTTTTGAATAATTTACTATAGAAAAGGCAATCCCTGGCGTAATTAAAATTTGCGAAAGTAAAAATTATTTTTTGCAAAATTTACTATAGAAATGGCAATACCTGGCGTATTTAAAATTTGCGACAGTAAAAAATTAATATTTTGAAAAATTTACTGTAGAAAAGGCAATCCCTGGCGCAATTAAAATTTGCGACAGTATAAAATTATTTTTTGAATAATTTACTATAGAAAAGGCAATCCCTGGCGTAATTAAAATTTGCGACAGTATAAAATTATTTTTTGAATAATTTACTATAGAAAAGGCAATCCCTGCCGTAATTAAAATTTGCGACAGTAAAAAATTATTTTTTGAATAATAACTATAGAAAAGGCAATCCCTGGCGTAATTAAAATTTGCGAAAGTATAAAATTATTTTTTGAATAATTTACTATATAAAAGGCAATCCCTGGCGCACTTAAAATTTGCGACAGTAGAAAATTATTTTTTGAATAATTTACTATAGAAAAGGCAATCCCTGGCGTAATGAAAACTTGCGACAATAAAAAATTATTTTTTGAATAATTTACTATAGAAAAGGCAATCTCTGGCGTAATTAAAATTTGCGACAGTAAAAAATTATTTTTTGAATAATTTACTATAGAAAAGGCAATCCCTGGCGTAATTAAAATTTGCGACAGTAGAAAATTATTTTTTGAATAATTTACTATAGAAAAGGCAATTCCTGGCGCAATTAAAATTTGCGACAGTATAAAATTATTTTTTGAATAATTTACTATAGAAAAGGCAATCCCTGGCGTAATTAAAATTTGCGACAGTATAAAATTATTTTTTGAATAATTTACTAAAGAAAAGGCAATCCCTGGCGTAATTAAAATTTGCGACAGTAAAAAATTATTTTTTGAATAATTTACTATAGAAAAGGCAATCCCTGGGATATTTAAAATTTGCGACAGTAGAAAATTATTTTTTGAATAATTTACTATAGAAAAGGCAGTCCCTGGCGCACTTAAAATTTGCGACAGTAAAAAATTATTTTTTGAATAATTTACTATAGAAAAGGCAATCCCTGGCGTAATTAAAATTTGCGACAGTTGAAAATTATTTTTTGAATAATTTACTATAGAAAAGGCAATCCCTGACGTAATTAAAATTTGCGACAGTAGAAAATTATTTTTTGAATAATTTACTATAGAAAAGGCAATCCCTGGTGTAATTAAAATTTGCGACAGTTGAAAATTATTTTTTGAATAATTTACTATAGAAAAGGCAATCCCTGGCGTATTTAAAATTTGCGACAGTAAAAAATTATTTTTTGAATAATTTACTATAGAAAAGGCAATCCCTGGCGCACTCAAAATTTGCGACAATAAAAAATTATTTTTTGAATAATTTACTATAGAAAAGGCAATCCCTGGCGTAATTAAAATTTGCGACAGTATAAAATTATTTTTTGAATAATTTACTATAGAAAAGGCAATCCCAGGCGTATTTAAAATTTGCGACAGTAAAAAATTATTTTTTGAATAATTTACTATAAAAAAGGCAATCCCTGGCGCACTTAAAATTTGCGACAGTAAAAAATTATTTTTTGAATAATTTACTATAGAAAAGGCAATCCCTGGCGTAATTAAAATTTGCGACAGTTGAAAATTATTTTTTGAATAATTTACTATAGAAAAGGCAATCCCTGGCGTAATTAAAATTTGCGACAGTTGAAAATTATTTTTTGAATAATTTACTATAGAAAAGGCAATCCCTGGCGTAATTAAAATTTGCGACAGTAGAAAATTATTTTTTGAATAATTTACTATAGAAAAGGCAATCCCTGGCGCAATTAAAATTTGCGACAGTAGAAAATTATTTTTTGAATAATTTACTATAGAAAAGGCAATCCCTGGCGTAATTAAAATTTGCGACAGTAAAAAATTATTTTTTGAATAATTTACTATAGAAAAGACAATCCCTGGCGTAATTAAAATTTGCGAAAGTATAAAATTATTTTTTGAATAATTTACTATATAAAAGGCAATCCCTGGCGCACTTAAAATTTGCGACAGTAGAAAATTATTTTTTGAATAATTTACTATAGAAAAGGCAATCCCTGGCGTAATTAAAACTTGCGACAATAAAAAATTATTTTTTGAATAATTTACTATAGAAAAGGCAATCTCTGGCGTAATTAAAATTTGCGACAGTAAAAAATTATTTTTTGAATAATTTACTATATAAAAGGCAATCCCTGGCGCACTTAAAATTTGCGACAGTAGAAAATTATTTTTTGAATAATTTACTATAGAAAAGGCAATCCCTGGCGTAATTAAAACTTGCGACAATAAAAAATTATTTTTTGAATAATTTACTATAGAAAAGGCAATCCCTGGCGCAATTAAAATTTGCGACAGTAGAAAATTATTTTTTGAATAATTTACTATAGAAAAGGCAATCCCTGGCGTAATTAAAATTTGCGACAGTAGAAAATTATTTTTTGAATAATTTACTATAGAAAAGGCAATCCCTGGCGTAATTAAAACTTGCGACAATAAAAAATTATTTTTTGAATAATTTACTATAGAAAAGGCAATCCCTGGCGTAATTAAAATTTGCGACAGTAAAAAATTATTTTTTGAATAATTTACTATAGAAAAGACAATCCCTGGCGTAATTAAAATTTGCGAAAGTATAAAATTATTTTTTGAATAATTTACTATATAAAAGGCAATCCCTGGTGCACTTAAAATATGCGACAGTAAAAAATCATTTTTTGAATAACTTACTATAGAAAAGGCAATACCTGGCGTAATTAAAATTTGCGACAATTGAAAATTATTTTTTGAATAATTTACTATAGAAAAGGCAATCCCTGGCGCAATTAAAATTTGCGACAGTAAAAAATTATTTTGTGTGAAATTTACTATAGAAAAGGCAATCCCTGGCCCAATTAAAATTTGCGACAGTAGAAAATTATTTTTTGAAAAGTTTACTATAGAAAAGGCAATCCCTGGCGCAATTAAAATTTGCGACAGTAAAAAATTATTTTTTGCAAAATTTACTATAGAAAAGGCAATCCCTGGCGTATTTAAAATTTGCGACAGTAAAAAATTAATATTTTTAAAAATTTACTGTAGAAAAGGCAATCCCTGGCGTAATTAAAATTTGCGACAGTATAAAATTATTTTTTGAATAATTTACTATAGAAAAGGCAATCCCTGGCGTAATTAAAATTTGCGACAGCAGAAAATTATTTTTTGAATAATTTACTATAGAAAAGGCAATCCCTGGCGTAATTAAAATTTGCGACAGTTGAAAATTATTTTTTGAATAATTTACTATAGAAAAGGCAATCCCTGGCGCAATTAAAATTTGCGACAGTAAAAAATTATTTTTTGAATAATTTACTATAGAAAAGGCAATCCCTGGCGCACTTAAAATTTGCGACAGTAAAAAATTATTTTTTGAATAATTTACTATAGAAAAGGCAATCCCTGGCGTAATTAAAATTTGCGACAGTTGAAAATTATTTTTTGAATAATTTACTATAGAAAAGGCAATCCCTGGCGTAATTAAAATTTGCGACAGTATAAAATTATTTTTTGCAAAATTTACTATAGAAAAGGCAATCCCTGGCGTAATTAAAATTTGCGACAGTTGAAAATTATTTTTTGAATAATTTACTATAGAAAAGGCAATCCCTGGCGAAATTAAAATTTTCGACAGTAAAAAATTATTTTTTGAATAATTTACTATAGAAAAGGCAATCCCTGGCGCAATTAAATTTGCGACAGTAAAAAATTATTTTTTGAATAATTTACTATAGAAAAGGCAATCCCTGGGATATTTAAAATTTGCGACAGTAAAAAATTATTTTTTGAATAATTTACTATAGAAAAGGCAATCCCTGGCGCAATTAAAATTTGCGACAGTAAAAAATTATTTTTTGCAAAATTTTGCTATAGAAAAGGCAATCCCTGGCGTAATTATAATTTGCGACAGTAGAAAATTATTTTTTGAAAAGTTTACTATAGAAAAGGCAATCCCTGGCGCAATTAAAATTTGCGAAAGTAAAAATTATTTTTTGCAAAATTTACTATAGAAATGGCAATACCTGGCGTATTTAAAATTTGCGATAGTAAAAAATTAATATTTTGAAAAATTTACTGTAGAAAAGGCAATCCCTGGCGCAATTAAAATTTGCGACAGTAAAAAATTATTTTTTGAATAATTTACTATAGAAAAGGCAATCCCTGGTGTAATTAAAATTTGCGACAGTTGAAAATTATTTTTTGAATAATTTACTATAGAAAAGGCAATCCCTGGCGTATTTAAAATTTGCGACAGTAAAAAATTATTTTTTGAATAATTTACTATAGAAAAGGCAATCCCTGGCGCACTTAAAATTTGCGACAATAAAAAATTATTTTTTGAATAATTTACTATAGAAGAGCAATCCCTGGCGTAATTAAAATTTGCGACAGTTGAAAATTATTTTTTGAATAATTTACTATAGAAAAGGCAATCCCAGGCGTATTTAAAATTTGCGACAGTAAAAAATTATTTTTTGAATAATTTACTATAAAAAAGGCAATCCCTGGCGCACTTAAAATTTGCGACAGTAAAAAATTATTTTTTGAATAATTTACTATAGAAAAGGCAATCCCTGGCGTAATTAAAATTTGCGACAGTTGAAAATTATTTTTTGAATAATTTACTATAGAAAAGGCAATCCCTGGCGTAATTAAAATTTGCGACAGTTGAAAATTATTTTTTGAATAATTTACTATAGAAAAGGCAATCCCTGGCGTAATTAAAATTTGCGACAGTAGAAAATTTTTTTTTGAATAATTTACTATAGAAAAGGCAATCCCTGGCGCAATTAAAATTTGCGACAGTAGAAAATTATTTTTTGAATAATTTACTATAGAAAAGGCAATCCCTGGCGTAATTAAAATTTGCGACAGTAAAAAATTATTTTTTGAATAATTTACTATAGAAAAAACAATCCCTGGCGTAATTAAAATTTGCGAAAGTATAAAATTATTTTTTGAATAATTTACTATATAAAAGGCAATCCCTGGCGCACTTAAAATTTGCGACAGTAGAAAATTATTTTTTGAATAATTTACTATAGAAAAGGCAATCCCTGGCGTAATTAAAACTTGCGACAATAAAAAATTATTTTTTGAATAATTTACTATAGAAAAGGCAATCTCTGGCGTAATTAAAATTTGCGACAGTAAAAAATTATTTTTTGAATAATTTACTATAGAAAAGGCAATCCCTGGCGCACTTAAAATTTGCGACAGTATAAAATTATTTTTTGAATAATTTACTATAGAAAAGGCAATCCCTGGCGTAATTAACATTTGCGACAGTATAAAATTATTTTTTGAATAATTTACTATAGAAAAGGCAATCCCTGGTGCACTTAAAATATGCGACAGTAAAAAATCATTTTTTGAATAACTTACTATAGAAAAGGCAATACCTGGCGTAATTAAAATTTGCGACAATTGAAAATTATTTTTTGAATAATTTACTATAGAAAAGGCAATCCCTGGCGCAATTAAAATTTGCGACAGTAAAAAATTATTTTGTGTGAAATTTACTATAGAAAAGGCAATCCCTGGCCCAATTAAAATTTGCGACAGTAGAAAATTATTTTTTGAAAAGTTTACTATAGAAAAGGCAATCCCTGGCGCAATTAAAATTTGCGACAGTAAAAAATTATTTTTTGCAAAATTTACTATAGAAAAGGCAATCCCTGGCGTATTTAAAATTTGCGACAGTAAAAAATTAATATTTTGAAAAATTTACTGTAGAAAAGGCAATCCCTGGCGTAATTAAAATTTGCGACAGTATAAAATTATTTTTTGAATAATTTACTATAGAAAAGGCAATCCCTGGCGTAATTAAAATTTGCGACAGCAGAAAATTATTTTTTGAATAATTTACTATAGAAAAGGCAATCCCTGGCGTAATTAAAATTTGCGACAGTTGAAAATTATTTTTTGAATAATTTACTATAGAAAAGGCAATCCCTGGCGCAATTAAAATTTGCGACAGTAAAAAATTATTTTGTGTGAAATTTACTATAGAAAAGGCAATCCCTGGCCCAATTAAAATTTGCGACAGTAGAAAATTATTTTTTGAAAAGTTTACTATAGAAAAGGCAATCCCTGGCGTAATTAAAATTTGCGACAGTATAAAATTATTTTTTGAATAATTTACTATAGAAAAGGCAATCCCTGGTGCACTTAAAATATGCGACAGTAAAAAATCATTTTTTGAATAACTTACTATAGAAAAGGCAATACCTGGCGTAATTAAAATTTGCGACAATTGAAAATTATTTTTTGAATAATTTACTATAGAAAAGGCAATCCCTGGCGCAATTAAAATTTGCGACAGTAAAAAATTATTTTGTGTGAAATTTACTATAGAAAAGGCAATCCCTGGCCCAATTAAAATTTGCGACAGTAGAAAATTATTTTTTGAAAAGTTTACTATAGAAAAGGCAATCCCTGGCGCAATTAAAATTTGCGACAGTAAAAAATTATTTTTTGCAAAATTTACTATAGAAAAGGCAATCCCTGGCGTATTTAAAATTCGCGACAGTAAAAAATTAATATTTTGAAAAATTTACTGTAGAAAAGGCAATCCCTGGCGTAATTAAAATTTGCGACAGTATAAAATTATTTTTTGAATAATTTACTATAGAAAAGGCAATCCCTGGCGTAATTAAAATTTGCGACAGCAGAAAATTATTTTTTGAATAATTTACTATAGAAAAGGCAATCCCTGGCGTAATTAAAATTTGCGACAGTTGAAAATTATTTTTTGAATAATTTACTATAGAAAAGGCAATCCCTGGCGCAATTAAAATTTGCGACAGTAAAAAATTATTTTTTGAATAATTTACTATAGAAAAGGCAATCCCTGGCGCACTTAAAATTTGCGACAGTAAAAAATTATTTTTTGAATAATTTACTATAGAAAAGGCAATCCCTGGCGTAATTAAAATTTGCGACAGTTGAAAATTATTTTTTGAATAATTTACTATAGAAAAGGCAATCCCTGGCGTAATTAAAATTTGCGACAGTATAAAATTATTTTTTGCAAAATTTACTATAGAAAAGGCAATCCCTGGGATATTTAAAATTTGCGACAGTAAAAAATTATTTTTTGAATAATTTACTATAGAAAAGGCAATCCCTGGCGCAATTAAAATTTGCGACAGTAAAAAATTATTTTTTGCAAAATTTTGCTATAGAAAAGGCAATCCCTGGCGTAATTAAAATTTGCGACAGTAGAAAATTATTTTTTGAAAAGTTTACTATAGAAAAGGCAATCCCTGGCGCAATTAAAATTTGCGAAAGTAAAAATTATTTTTTGCAAAATTTACTATAGAAATGGCAATACCTGGCGTATTTAAAATTTGCGACAGTAAAAAATTAATATTTTGAAAAATTTACTGTAGAAAAGGCAATCCCTGGCGCAATTAAAATTTGCGACAGTAAAAAATTATTTTTTGAATAATTTACTATAGAAAAGGCAATCCCTGGCGCAATTAAAATTTACGACAGTAGAAAATTATTTTTGAATAATTTACTATAGAAAAGGCAATCCCTGGGATATTTAAAATTTGCGACAGTAGAAAATTATTTTTTGAATAATTTACTATAGAAAAGGCAATCCCTGGCGTAATTAAAATTTGCGACAGTAGAAAATTATTTTTTGCAAAATTTACTATAGAAAAGGCAATCCCTGGCGTAATTAAAATTTGCGACAGTTGAAAATTATTTTTTGAATAATTTACTATAGAAAAGGCAATCCCTGGCGTAATTAAAATTTGCGACAGTTGAAAATTATTTTTTGAATAATTTACTATAGAAAAGGCAATCCCTGGCGTAATTAAAATTTGCGACAGTATAAAATTATTTTTTGCAAAATTTACTATAGAAAAGGCAATCCCTGGGATATTTAAAATTTGCGACAGTAGAAAATTATTTTTTGAATAATTTACTTTAGAAAAGGCAATCCCTGGCGTAATTAAAATTTGCGACAGTAGAAAATTATTTTTTGAATAATTTACTATAGAAAAGGCAATCCTGGCGTAATTAAAATTTGCGACAGTATAAAATTATTTTTTGAATAACTTACTATAGAAAAGGCAATCCCTGCCGCAATTAATATTTGCGACAGTAGAAAATTATTTTTTTGAATAATTTACTATAGAAAAGGCAATCCCTGGCGTAATTAAAATTTGCGACAGTAGAAATTTTTTTTTGAATAATTTACTATAGAAAAGGCAATCCCTGGCGCAATTAAATTTGCGACAGTATAAATTATTTTTTGAATGATTTACTATAGAAAAGGCAATCCTTGGCATAATTAAAATTTGCGACAGTAGAAAATAATTTTTTGAATAATTTACTATAGAAAAGGCAATCCCTGGCGCACTTAAAATTTGCGACAGTAAAAAATTATTTTTTGAATAATTTACTATAGAAAAGGCAATCCATGGCGTAATTAAAATTTGCGACAGTTGAAAATTATTTTTTGAATAATTTACTATAGAAAAGGCAATCCATGGCGCAATTAAAATTTGCGACAGTAAAAAATTATTTTTTGCAAAATTTACTATAGAAAAGGCAATCCCTGGCCTAATTAAAATTTGCGACAGTAGAAAATTATTTTTTGAAAAGTTTACTATAGAAAAGGCAATCCCTTGCGCAATTAAAATTTGCGAAAGTAAAAAATTATTTTTTGCAAAATTTACTATATAGAAAAGGCAATCCCTGGCGTATTTAAAATTTGCGACAGTAAAAAAATTAATATTTTGAAAAATTTACTGGAGAAAAGGCAATCCCTGGCGCAATTAAAATTTGCGGACAGTAGAAAATTATTTTTGAATAATTTACTATAGAAAAGGCAATCCCTGGCGCACTTAAAATTTGCGACAGTAAAAAATTATTTTTTGAATAATTTACTATAGAAAAGGCAATCCCTGGAGCAATTAAAATTTGCGACAGTAAAAAAATTATTTTTTGCAAAATTTACTATAGAAAAGGCAATCCCTGGCGTAATTAAAATTTGCGACAGTTGAAAATTATTTTTTGAATAATTTACTATAGAAAAGGCAATCCTGGAGTAATTAAAATTTGCGACAGTAGAAAATTATTTTTAGAATAATTTACTATAGAAAAGGCAATCCCTGGCGCAATTAAAATTTGCGACAGTTGAAAATTATTTTTTGAATAATTTACTATAGAAAAGGCAATCCCTGGCGTAATTAAAATTTGCGACAGTTGAAAATTATTTTTTGAATAATTTACTATACAAAAGGCAATCCATGGCGTAATTAAAATTTGCGACAGTATAAAATTATTTTTTGCAAAATTTACTATAGAAAAGGCAATCCCTGGCGTCATTAAAATTTGCGACAGTTGAAAATTATTTTTTGAATAATTTACTATAGAAAAGGCAATCCCTGGCGCAATTAAAATTTTCGACAGTAAAAATTATTTTTTGAATAATTTACTATAGAAAAGGCAATCCCTGGCGCACTTAAAATTTGCGACAGTATAAAATTATTTTTTGAATGATTTACTATAGAAAAGGCAATCCTTGGCATAATTAAAATTTGCGACAGTAGAAAATAATTTTTTGAATAATTTACTATAGAAAAGGCAATCCCTGCGCACTTAAAATTTGCGACAGTAAAAAATTATTTTTTGAATAATTTACTATAGAAAAGGCAATCCATGGCGTAATTAAAATTTGCGACAGTTGAAAATTATTTTTTGAATAATTTACTATAGAAAAGGCAATCCATGGCGCAATTAAAATTTGCGACAGGTAAAAAATTATTTTTTGCAAAATTTACTATAGAAAAGAAAAGGCAATCCCTGGCCTAATTAAAATTTGCGACAGTAGAAAATTATTTTTTGAAAAGTTTACTATAGAAAAGGCAATCCCTTGCGCAATTAAAATTTGCGACAGTAAAAAATTATTTTTTGCAAAATTTACTATATAGAAAAGGCAATCCCTGGCGTATTTAAAATTTGCGACAGTAAAAAATTAATATTTTGAAAAATTTACTGGAGAAAAGGCAAACCCTGGCGCAATTAAAATTTGCGACAGTAGAAAATTATTTTTTGAATAATTTACTATAGAAAAGGCAATCCCTGGCGCACTTAAAATTTGCGACAGTAAAAAATTATTTTTTGAATAATCTACTATAGAAAAGGCAATCCCTGGAGCAATTAAAATTTGCGACAGTAAAAAATTATTTTTTGCAAAATTTACTATAGAAAAGGCAATCCCTGGCGTAATTAAAATTTGCGACAGTTGAAAATTATTTTTTGAATAATTTACTATAGAAAAGGCAATCCCTGGAGTAATTAAAATTTGCGACAGTAGAAAATTATTTTTAGAATAATTTACTATAGAAAGGCAATCCTGGCGCAATTAAAATTTGCGACAGTTGAAAATTATTTTTTGAATAATTTACTATAGAAAAGGCAATCCCTGGCGTAATTAAAATTTGCGACAGTTGAAAATTATTTTTTGAATAATTTACTATACAAAAGGCAATCCATGGAGTAATTAAAATTTGCGACAGTATAAAATTATTTTTTGCAAAATTTACTATAGAAAAGGCAATCCCTGGCGTCATTAAAATTTGCTACAGTTGAAAATTATTTTTTGAATAATTTACTATAGAAAAGGCAATCCCTGGCGCAATTAAAATTTTCGACAGTAAAAAATTATTTTTTGTATAATTTACTATAGAAAAGGCAATCCCTGGCGCACTTAAAATTTGCGACAGTAAAAAATTATTTTTTGAATAATTTACTATAGAAATGGCAATCCCTGGCGTAATTAAAATTTGCGACAGTAAAAAATTAATATTTTGAAAAATTTACTATAGAAAAGGCAATCCTGGCGTAATTAAAATTTGCGACAGTAGAAAATTATTTTTTGAATAATTTACTATAGAAAAGGCAATGCCTGGCGTAATTAAAATTTGCGACAGTAAAAAATTATTTTTTGAATAATTTACTATAGAAAAGGCAATCCCTGGCGTAATTAAAATTTGCGACAGTAAAAAATTATTTTTTGAATAATTTACTATAGAAAAGGCAATCCCTGGCGTATTTAAAATTTGCGACAGTAAGAAATTATTTTTTGAATAATTTACTATAGAAAAGGCAATCCCTGGCGCACTTAAAATTTGCGACAGTAAAAAATTATTTTTTGAATAATTTACTATAGAAAAGGCAATCCCTGGCGTAATTAAAATTTGCGACAGTTGAAAATTATTTTTTGAATAATTTACTATAGAAAGGCAATCCTGGCGCAATTAAAATTTGCGACAGTAAAAAATTATTTTTTGCAAATTTACTATAGAAAAGGCAATCCCTGGCGTAATTAAAATTTGCGACAGTAGAAAATTATTTTTTGAATAATTTACTATAGAAAAGGCAATCCCTGGCGCAATTAAAATTTGCGACAGTAAAAAATTATTTTTTGAAAAATTTACTGTAGAAAAGGCAATCCCTGGCGCAATTAAAATTTGCGACAGTAGAAAATTATTTTTTGAATAATTTACTATAGAAAAGGCAATCCCTGGCGTAACTAAAATTTGCGACAGTATAAAATTATTTTTTGAATAATTTACTATAGAAAAGGCAATCCCTGGCGTAATTAAAATTTGCGACAGTATAAAATTATTTTTTGAATAATTTACTATAGAAAAGGCAATCCCTGGCGTAATTAAAATTTGCGACAGTAGAAAATTATTTTTTGAATAATTTACTATAGAAAAGGCAATCCCTGGCGTAATTAAAATTTGCGACAGTATAAAATTATTTTTTGAATAATTTACTATAGAAAAGGCAATCCCTGGCGTAATTAAAATTTGCGACAGTTGAAAATTATTTTTTGAATAATTTACTATAGAAAAGGCAATCCCTGGCGCAATTAAAATTTGCGACAGTAAAAAATTATTTTTGCAAAATTTACTATAGAAAAGGCAATCCCTGGCGTAATTAAAATTTGCGACAGTTGAAAATTATTTTTTGAATAATTTACTATAGAAAAGGCAATCCCTGGCGCACTTAAAATTTGCGAGAGTAAAAAATTATTTTTTGAATAATTTACCATAGAAAAGGCAATCCCTGGCGCAATTAAAATTTGCGACAGTAGAAAATTATTTTTTGAATAATTTACTATAGAAAAGGCAATCCCTGGGATATTTAAAATTGCGACAGTAGAAAATTATTTTTTGAATAATTTACTATAGAAAAGGCAATCCCTGGCGTAATTAAAATTTGCGACAGTAGAAAATTATTTTTTGAATAATTTACTATAGAAAAGGCAATCCCTGGCGCAATTAAAATTTGCGACAGTTGAAAATTATTTTTTGAATAATTTACTAGAGAAAAGGCAATCCCTGGCGTAATTAAAATTTTCGACAGTTGAAAATTATTTTTGAATAATTTACTATAGAAAAGGCAATCCCTGACGTAATTAAATTTGCGACAATTGAAGATTATTTTTTGAATAATTTTACTATAGAAAAGGCAATCCCTGGCGTAATTAAAATTTGCGACAGTATAAAATTATTTTTTGCAAAATTTACTATAGAAAAGGGAATCCCTGGCGTAATTAAAATTTGCGACAGTTGAAAATTATTTTTTGAATAATTTACTATAGAAAGGCAATCCCTGGCGTAATTAAAATTTTCGACAGTAAAAAATTATTTTTGAATAATTTACTATAGAAAAGGCAATACCTGGTGCACTTAAAATTTGAGACAGTAAAAAATTATTTTTTGAATAATTTACTATAGAAAAGGCAATCCCTGGCGTAATTAAAATTTGCGACAATTGAAAATTATTTTTTGAATAATTTACTATAGAAAAGGCAATCCCTGGCGCAATTAAAATTTGCGACAGTAAAAAATTATTTTTTGCAAAATTTACTATAGAAAAGGCAATCCCTGGCGTAATTAAAATTTGCGACAGTAGA
The DNA here is from genome assembly GCA_963930735.1 of Dioctria linearis. Lineage (NCBI taxonomy): Eukaryota > Metazoa > Arthropoda > Insecta > Diptera > Asilidae > Dioctria > Dioctria linearis. The sequence continues at coordinate 59,164 of CAWVNZ010001755.1, read as the reverse complement.
AAATTATTTTTTGAAAAGTCTACTATAGAAAAGGCAATCCCTGGCGCAATTAAAATTTGCGACAGTAAAAAATTATTTTTTGCAAAATTTACTATAGGAAAGGAAATCCCTGGCGCAATTAAAACTTGCGATAGTAAAAAATTATTTTTTGAATAATTTACTATAGAAAAGGAAATCCCTGGCGCAATTAAAATTTGCGACAGTAGAAAATTATATTTTGCAAAATTTACTATAGAAAAGGCAATCCCTGGCGTAATTAAAATTTGCGAAAGTAGAAAATTATTTTTTGAATAATTTACTATATAAAAGGCAATCCCTGGCGTAATTAAAATTTGCGACAGTAGAAAATTATTTTTTGAATAATTTACTGTAGAAAAGGCAATCCCTGGCGCAATTAAAATTTGCGACAGTAAAAAATTATTTTTTGAATAATTTACTATAGAAAAGGCAATCCCTGGCGTAATTAAAATTTGCGACAGTAAAAAATTATTTTTTGAATAATTTACTATAGAAAAGGCAATCCCTGGCGTATTTAAAATTTGCGACAGTAAGAAATTATTTTTTGAATAATTTACTATAGAAAAGGCAATCCCTGGCGCACTTAAAATTTGCGACAGTAAAAATTATTTTTTGAATAATTTACTATAGAAAAGGCAATCCCTGGCGTAATTAAAATTTGCGACAGTTGAAAATTATTTTTTTGAATAATTTACTATAGAAAAGGCAATCCCTGGCGCAATTAAAATTTGCGACAGTAAAAAATTATTTTTTGCAAATTTACTATAGAAAAGGCAATCCCTGGCGTAATTAAATTTGCGACAGTAGAAAATTATTTTTTGAATAATTTACTATAGAAAAGGCCATCCCTGGCGCAATTAAAATTTGCGACAGTAAAAAATTATTTTTTGAAAAATTTACTGTAGAAAAGGCAATCCCTGGCGCAATTAAAATTTGCGACAGTAGAAAATTATTTTTTGAATAATTTACTATAGAAAAGGCAATCCCTGGCGTAACTAAAATTTGCGACAGTATAAAATTATTTTTTGAATAATTTACTATAGAAAAGGCAATCCCTGGCGTAATTAAAATTTGCGACAGTATAAAATTATTTTTTGAATAATTTACTATAGAAAAGGCAATCCCTGGCGTAATTAAAATTTGCGACAGTAGAAAATTATTTTTTGAATAATTTACTATAGAAAAGGCAATCCCTGGCGTAATTAAAATTTGCGACAGTATAAATTATTTTTTGAATAATTTACTATAGAAAAGGCAATCCCTGGCGTAATTAAAATTTGCGACAGTTGAAAATTATTTTTTTGAATAATTTACTATAGAAAAGGCAATCCCTGGCGCAATTAAAATTTGCGACAGTAAAAAATTATTTTTTGCAAAATTTACTATAGAAAAGGCAATCCCTGGCGTAATTAAAATTTGCGACAGTTGAAAATTATTTTTTGAATAATTTACTATAGAAAAGGCAATCCCTGGCGTAATTAAAATTTGCGACAGTTGAAAATTATTTTTTTGAATAATTTACTATAGAAAAGGCAATCCCTGGCGCAATTAAAATTTGCGACAGTAAAAAATTATTTTTTGCAAAAATTTACTATAGAAACGGCAATCCCTGGCGTAATTAAAATTTGCGACAGTTGAAAATTATTTTTTGAATAATTTACTATAGAAAAGGCAATCCCTGGCGCACTTAAAATTTGCGACAGTAAAAAATTATTTTTTGAATAATTTACTATAGAAAAGGCAATCCCTGGAGCAATTAAAATTTGCGACAGTAGAAAATTATTTTTTGAATAATTTACTATAGAAAAGGCAATCCCTGGCGTAATTAAAATTTGCGACAGTTGAAAATTATTTTTTGAATAATTTACTATAGAAAAGGCAATCCCTGGCGTAATTAAAATTTTCGACAGTTGAAAATTATTTTTTGAATAATTTACTATAGAAAAGGCAATCCCTGGCGTAATTAAAATTTGCGACAATTGAAAATTATTTTTTGAATAATTTACTATAGAAAAGGCAATCCCTGGCGTAATTAAAATTTGCGACAGTATAAAATTATTTTTTGCAAAATTTACTATAGAAAAGGCAATCCCTGGCGTAATTAAAATTTGCGACAGTAGAAAATTATTTTTTGAAAAGTCTACTATAGAAAAGGCAATCCCTGGCGCAATTAAAATTTGCGACAGTAAAAAAATTATTTTTTGCAAAATTTACTATAGGAAAGGAAATCCCTGGCGCAATTAAAATTTGCGACAGTAAAAAATTATTTTTTGCAAAATTTACTATAGAAAAGGCAATCCCTGGCGTAATTAAAATTTGCGACAGTAGAAAATTATTTTTTGAAAAGTCTACTATAGAAAAGGCAATCCCTGGCGCAATTAAAATTTGCGACAGTAAAAAATTATTTTTTGCAAAATTTACTATAGGAAAGGAAATCCCTGGCGCAATTAAAACTTGCGATAGTAAAAAATTATTTTTTGAATAATTTACTATAGAAAAGGAAATCCCTGGCGCAATTAAAATTTGCGACAGTAGAAAATTATATTTTCAAAATTTACTATAGAAAAGGCAATCCCTGGCGTAATTAAAATTTGCGAAAGTAGAAAATTATTTTTTGAATAATTTACTATATAAAAGGCAATCCCTGGCGTAATTAAAATTTGCGACAGTAGAAAATTATTTTTTGAATAATTTACTGTAGAAAAGGCAATCCCTGGCGCAATTAAAATTTGCGACAGTAAAAAATTATTTTTTGAATAATTTACTATAGAAAAGGCAATCCCTGGCGTAATTAAAATTTGCGACAGTAAAAAATTATTTTTTGAATAATTTACTATAGAAAAGGCAATCCCTGGCGTATTTAAAATTTGCGACAGTAAGAAATTATTTTTTGAATAATTTACTATAGAAAAGGCAATCCCTGGCGCACTTAAAATTTGCGACAGTAAAAAATTATTTTTTGAATAATTTACTATAGAAAAGGCAATCCCTGGCGTAATTAAAATTTGCGACAGTTGAAAATTATTTTTTGAATAATTACTATAGAAAAGGCAATCCCTGGCGCAATTAAAATTTGCGACAGTAAAAAATTATTTTTTGCAAATTTACTATAGAAAAGGCAATCCCTGGCGTAATTAAAATTTGCGACAGTAGAAAATTATTTTTTGAATAATTTACTATAGAAAAGGCCATCCCTGGCGCAATTAAAATTTGCGACAGTAAAAAATTATTTTTTGAAAAATTTACTGTAGAAAAGGCAATCCCTGGCGCAATTAAAATTTGCGACAGTAGAAAATTAGTTTTTGAATAATTTACTATAGAAAAGGCAATCCCTGGCGTAACTAAAATTTGCGACAGTATAAAATTATTTTTTGAATAATTTACTATAGAAAAGGCAATCCCTGGCGTAATTAAAATTTGCGACAGTATAAAATTATTTTTTGAATAATTTACTATAGAAAAGGCAATCCCTGGCGTAATTAAAATTTGCGACAGTAGAAAATTATTTTTTTGAATAATTTACTATAGAAAAGGCAATCCCTGGCGTAATTAAAATTTGCGACAGTATAAAATTATTTTTTGAATAATTTACTATAGAAAAGGCAATCCCTGGCGTAATTAAAATTTGCGACAGTTGAAAATTATTTTTTTGAATAATTTACTATAGAAAAGGCAATCCCTGGCGCAATTAAAATTTGCGACAGTAAAAATTATTTTTTGCAAAATTTACTATAGAAAAGGCAATCCCTGGCGTAATTAAAATTGCGACAGTTGAAAATTATTTTTTGAATAATTTACTATAGAAAAGGCAATCCCTGGCGTAATTAAAATTTGCGACAGTTGAAAATTATTTTTTTGAATAATTTACTATAGAAAAGGCAATCCCTGGCGCAATTAAAATTTGCGACAGTAAAAAATTATTTTTTGCAAATTTACTATAGAAACGGCAATCCCTGGCGTAATTAAAATTTGCGACAGTTGAAAATTATTTTTTGAATAATTTACTATAGAAAAGGCAATCCCTGGCGCACTTAAAATTTGCGACAGTAAAAAATTATTTTTTGAATAATTTACTATAGAAAAGGCAATCCCTGGAGCAATTAAAATTTGCGACAGTAGAAAATTATTTTTTGAATAATTTACTATAGAAAAGGCAATCCCTGGCGTAATTAAAATTTGCGACAGTTGAAAATTATTTTTTGAATAATTTACTATAGAAAAGGCAATCCCTGGCGTAATTAAAATTTTCGACAGTTGAAAATTATTTTTTGAATAATTTACTATAGAAAAGGCAATCCCTGGCGTAATTAAAATTTGCGACAATTGAAAATTATTTTTTGAATAATTTACTATAGAAAAGGCAATCCCTGGCGTAATTAAAATTTGCGACAGTATAAAATTATTTTTTGCAAAATTTACTATAGAAAAGGCAATCCCTGGCGTAATTAAAATTTGCGACAGTAGAAAATTATTTTTTGAAAAGTCTACTATAGAAAAGGCAATCCCTGGCGCAATTAAAATTTGCGACAGTAAAAAAATTATTTTTTGCAAAATTTACTATAGGAAAGGAAATCCCTGGCGCAATTAAAACTTGCGATAGTAAAAAATTATTTTTTGAATAATTTACTATAGAAAAGGAAATCCCTGGCGCAATTAAAATTTGCGACAGTAGAAAATTATTTTTTGCAAAATTTACTATAGAAAAGGCAATCCCTGGCGTAATTAAAATTTGCGAAAGTAGAAAATTATTTTTTGAATAATTTACTATATAAAAGGCAATCCCTGGCGTAATTAAAATTTGCGACAGTAGAAAATTATTTTTTGAATAATTTACTGTAGAAAAGGCAATCCCTGGCGCAATTAAAACTTGCGATAGTAAAAAATTATTTTTTGAATAATTTACTATAGAAAAGGCAATCCCTGGCGTAATTAAAATTTGCGACAGTAAAAAATTATTTTTTGCAAAATTTACTATAGAAAAGGCAATCCCTGGCGCACTTAAAATTTGCGACAGTAAAAATTGTTTTTTGAATAATTTACTATAGAAAAGGCAATCCCTGGTGTAATTAAAATTTGCGACAGTAGAAATTATTTTTTGAATAATTTAGTATAGAAAAGGCAATCCCTGGCGTATTTAAAATTTGCGACAGTAGAAAATTATTTTTTGAATAATTTACTATAGAAAAGGCAATCCCTGGCGCAATTAAAATTTGCGACAGTAAAAAATTATTTTTTGCAAAATTTACTATAGAAAAGGCAATCCCTGGGCGTATTTAAAATTTGCGACAGTAGAAAATTATTTTTTGATAATTTACTATAGAAAAGGCAATCCCTGGCGCAATTAAAATTTGCGACAGTAAAAAATTATTTTTTGCAAAATTTACTATAGAAAAGGCAATCCCTGGCGCAATTAAAATTTGCGACAGTAGAAAATTATTTTGTGAAAAATTTACTATAGAAAAGGCAATCCCTGGCGTAATTAAAATTTGCGACAGTAGAAAATTATTTTTTGAATAATTTACTATAGAAAAGGCAATCCCTGGCGTATTTAAAATTTGCGACAGTAGAAAATTATTTTTTGAATAATTTACTATAGAAAAGGCAATCCCTGGCGCAATTAAAATTTGCGACAGTAAAAAATTATTTTTTGAATAATTTACTATAGAAAAGGCAATCCCTGGCGTAATTAAAATTTGCGACAGTATAAAATTAATTTTTGAAAAATTTACTATATAAAAGGCAATCCCTGGCGCAATTAAAATTTGCGACAGTTGAAAATTATTTTTTGAATAATTTACTATAGAAAAGGCAATCCCTGGCGTAATTAAAATTTGCGACAGTTGAAAATTATTTTTTGAATAATTTACTATAGAAAAGGCAATCCCTGGCGTAATTAAAATTTGCGACAATTGAAAATTATTTTTTGAATAATTTACTATAGAAAAGGCAATCCCTGGCGTAATTAAAATTTGCGACAGTATAAAATTATTTTTTGCAAAATTTACTATAGAAAAGGCAATCCCTGGCGTAATTAAAATTTGCGACAGTTGAAAATTATTTTTTGAATAATTTACTATAGAAAAGGCAATCCCTGGCGTAATTAAAATTTTCGACAGTAAAAAATTATTTTTTGTATAATTTACTATAGAAAAGGCAATCCCTGGTGCACTTAAAATTTGCGACAGTAAAAAATTATTTTTTGAATAATTTACTATAGAAAAGTCAATCCCTGGCGTAATTAAAATTTGCGACAGTTGAAAATTATTTTTTGAATAATTTACTATAGAAAAGGCAATCCCTGGCGCAATTAAAATTTGCGACAGTAAAAAATTATTTTTTGCAAAATTTACTATAGAAAAGGCAATCCCTGGCGTAATTAAAATTTGCGACAGTAGAAAATTATTTTTTGAAAAGTCTACTATAGAAAAGGCAATCCCTGGCGCAATTAAAATTTGCGACAGTAAAAAATTATTTTTTGCAAAATTTACTATAGGAAAGGAAATCCCTGGCGCAATTAAAACTTGCGATAGTAAAAAATTATTTTTTGAATAATTTACTATAGAAAAGGAAATCCCTGGAGCAATTAAAATTTGCGACAGTAGAAAATTATTTTTTGCAAAATTTACTATAGAAAAGGCAATCCCTGGCGTAATTAAAATTTGCGAAAGTAGAAAATTATTTTTTGAATAATTTACTATATAAAAGGCAATCCCTGGCGTAATTAAAATTTGCGACAGTAGAAAATTATTTTTTGAATAATTTACTGTAGAAAAGGCAATCCCTGGCGCAATTAAAACTTGCGATAGTAAAAAATTATTTTTTGAATAATTTACTATAGAAAAGGCAATCCCTGGCGTAATTAAAATTTGCGACAGTAAAAATTTATTTTTTGCAAAATTTACTATAGAAAAGGCAATCCCTGGCGCACTTAAAATTTGCGACAGTAAAAAATTATTTTTTGAATAATTTACTATAGAAAAGGCAATCCCTGGCGTAATTAAAATTTGCGACAGTTGAAAATTATTTTTTGAATAATTTACTATAGAAAAGGCAATCCCTGGCGTAATTAAAATTTGCGACATTAGAAAATTATTTTTTGAATAATTTACTATAGAAAAGGCAATCCCTGGCGCAATTAAAATTTGCGACAGTAGAAAATTATTTTTTGAATAATTTTCTATAGAAAAGGCAATCCCTGGCGCACTTAAAATTTGCGACAGTAGAAAATTATTTTTTGAATAATTTACTATAGAAAAGGCAATCCCTGGCGTAATTAAAATTTGCGACAGTAGAAAATTATTTTTTGATAATTTACTATAGAAAAGGCAATCCCTGGCGCAATTAAAATTTGCGACAGTAAAAAATTATCTTTTGCAAAATTTACTATAGAAAAGGCAATCCCTGGCGCAATTAAAATTTGCGACAGTAGAAAATTATTTTTTGAAAAATTTACTATAGAAAAGGCAATCCCTGGTGTAATTAAAATTTGCGACAGTAGAAAATTATTTTTTGAATAATTTACTATAGAAAAGGCAATCCCTGGCGTATTTAAAATTTGCGACAGTAGAAAATTATTTTTTGAATAATTTACTATAGAAAAGGCAATCCCTGGCGCAATTAAAATTTGCGACAGTAAAAAATAATTTTTTCAAAATTTACTATAGAAAAGGCAATCCCTGGCGTATTTAAAATTTGCGACAGTATAAAATTAATTTTTGAAAAATTTACTATATAAAAGGCAATCCCTGGCGTAATTAAAATTTGCGACAGTAGAAAATTATTCTTTGAATAATTTACTATAGAAAAGGCAATCCCTGGTGTAATTAAAATTTGCGACAGTTGAAAATTATTTTTTGAATAATTTACTAAAGAAAAGGCAAACCCTGGCGCAATTAAAATTTGCGACAGTAAAAAATTATTTTTTGAATAATTTACTATAGAAAAGGCAATCCCTGGCGTAATTAAAATTTGCCACAGTAAAAAATTATTTTTTGAATAATTTACTATAGAAAAGGCAATCCCTGGCGTAATTAAAATTTGCGACAGTAGAAAATTATTTTTTGAATAACTTACTATAGAAAAGGCAATCCCTGGCGTATTTAAAATTTGCGACAGTATAAAATTAATTTTTGAAAAATTTACTATATAAAAGGCAATCCCTGGCGTAATTAAAATTTGCGACAGTAGAAAATTATTTTTTGAATAATTTACAGTAGAAAAGGCAATCCCTGGCGCACTAAAAATTTGCGACAGTAGAAAATTATTTTTTGCAAAATTTACTATAGAAAAGGCAATCCCTGGCGCAATTAAAATTTGCGACAGTAAAAAATTATTTTTTGAATAATTTACTATAGAAAAGGCAATCCCTGGCGTAATTAAAATTTGCGACAGTAGAAAACTATTTTTTTAATAATTTACTATAGAAAAGGCAATCCCTGTCGTAATTAAAATGTGCGACAGTAGAAAATTATTTTTTGAATAATTTACTATAGAAAAGGCAATCCCTGGCGTAATTAAAACTTGCGATAGTAAAAAATTATTTTTTGAATAATTTACTATAGAAAAGGCAATCCCTGGCGCAATTAAAATTTGCGACAGTAAAAAATTATTTTTTGCGAAATTTAGTATAGAAAAGGCAATCCCTGGCGTAATTAAAATTTGCGACAGTATAAAATTATTTTTTGAATAATTTACTATAGAAAAGGCAATCCCTGGCGTAATTAAAATTTGCGACAGTAGAAAATTATTTTTTGAATAATTTACTATAGAAAAGGCAATCCCTGGCGTAATTAAAATTTGCGACAGTAGAAAATTATTTTTTGCAAAATTTACTGTAGAAAAGGCAATCCCTGGCGCATTTAAAATTCGCGACAGTAAAAAATTATTTTTTGAATAATTTACTATAGAAAAGGCAATCCCTGGCGCAATTAAAATTTGCGACAGTAAAAAATTATTTTGTGAGAAATTTACTATAGAAAAGGCAATCCCTGGGATATTTAAAATTTGCGACAGTAGAAAATTATTTTTTGAATAATTTACTATAGAAAAGGCAATCCCTGGCGTAATTAAAATTTGCGACAGTAAAAAATTATTTTTTGAATAATTTACTATAGAAAAGGCAATCCCTGGCGTAATTAAAATTTGCGACAGTAGAAAACTATTTTTTGAATAATTTACTATAGAAAAGGCAATCCCTGTCGTAATTAAAATGTGCGACAGTAGAAAATTATTTTTTGAATAATTTACTATAGAAAAGGCAATCCCTGGCGTAATTAAAACTTGCGATAGTAAAAAATTATTTTTTGAATAGTTTACTATAGAAAAGGCAATCCCTGGCGCACTTAAAATTTGCGACAGTAAAAAATTATTTTTTGAATAATTTACTATAGAAAAGGCAATCAATCCCTGGCGTAATTAAAATTTGCGGCAGTAGAAAATTATTTTTTGAATAATTTACTATAGAAAAGGCAATCCCTGGCGCAATTAAAATTTGCGACAGTATAAAATTATTTTTTGAATAATCTACTATAGAAAAGGCAATCCGTGCCGTATTTAAAATTTGCGACAGTATAAAATTATTTTTTGAATAATTTACTATAGAAAAGGCAATCCCTGGCGCACTTAAAATTTGCGACAGTAAAAAATTATTTTTTGAATAATTTACTACAGAAAAGGCAATCCCTGGCGTAATTAAAATTGGCGACAGTAGAAAATTATTTTTTGAATAATTTACTATAGAAAAGGCAATCCCTGGCGTAGTTAAAATTTGCGACAGTAAAAAAATATTTTTTGAATAATTTACTATAGAAAATGCAATCCCTGGCGTCATTAAAATTTGCGACAGAATAAAATTATTTTTTGAATAATTTACTATATAAAAGGCAACCCCGGGCGTAATTAAAATTTGCGACAGTAAAAAATTATGTTTTGAATAATTTACTATAGAAAAGGCAATCCCTGGCGTAATTAAAATTTGCGACAGTTGAAAATTATTTTTTGAATAATTTACTATAGAAACGGCAATCCCTGGCGCAATTAAAATTTGCGACAGTAAAAAATTATTTTTTGAATAATTTACTATAGAAAAGGCAATCCCTGGCGTAATTAAAATTTGCGACAGTATAAAATTATTTTTTGAATAATTTACTATAGAAAAGGCAATCCCTGGCGTAATTAAAATTTGCGACAGTATAAAATTATTTTTTGAATAATTTACTATAGAAAAGGCAATCCCTGGCGCACTTAAAATTTGCGACAGTAAAAAATTATTTTTTGAATAATTTACTAAAGAAAACGCAATCCCTGGCGTAATTAAAATTTGCGACAGTAGAAAATTATTTTTTGAATAATTTACTGTAGAAATGGCAATCCCAGGAGTAATTAAAATTTGCGACAGTAGAAAATTATTTTTTGAAAAATTTACTGTAGGAAAGGCAATCCCTGGCGCAATTAAAATTTGCGACAGTAGAAAATTATTTTTTGAATAATTTACTATAGAAAAGGCAATCCCTGGCGTAATTAAAATTTGCTACAGTATAAAATTATTTTTTGAATAATTTACTATAGAAAAGGCAATCCCTGGCGCAATTAAAATATGCGACAGTAAAAAATTATTTTTTGAATAATTTACTATAGAAAAGGCAATCCCTGGCGTAATTAAAATTTGCGACAGTATAAAATTATTTTTTGAATAATTTACTATAGAAAAGGCAATCCCTGGCGTAATTAAAATTTGAGACAGTAGAAAATTATTTTTTGAATAATTTACTATAGAAAATGCAATCCCTGGCGTAATTAAAATTTGCGACAGTAAAAAATTATTTTTTGAATAATTTACTATAGAAAAGGCAATCCCTGGCGTAATTAAAATTTGCGACAGTATAAAATTATTTTTTGAATAATTTACTATAGAAAAGGCAATCCCTGGCGCACTGAAAATTTGCGACAGTAAAAAATTATTTTTTGAATAATTTACTATAGAAAAGGCAATCCCTGGCGTAATTAAAATTTGCGACAGTTGAAAATTATTTTTTGAATAATTTACTATAGAAAAGGCAATCCCTGGGGTAATTAAAATTTGCGACAGTAGAAAATTATTTTTTGAATAATTTACTATAGAAAAGGCAATCCCTGGCGTAATTAAAATTTGCGACAGTAAAAAATTATTTTTTGAATAATTTACTATAGAAAAGGCAATCCCTGGCGTAATTAAAATTTGCGACAGTTGAAAATTATTTTTTGAATAATTTACTATAGAAAAGGCAATCCCTGGCGCAATTAAAATTTGCGACAGTAAAAAATTATTTTTTGAATAATTTACTATAGAAAAGGCAATCCCTGGCGTAATTAAAATTTGTGACAGTATAAAATTATTTTTTGAATAATTTACTATAGAAAAGGCAATCCCTGGCGTAATTAAAATTTGCGACAGTATAAAATTATTTTTTGAATAATTTACTATAGAAAAGGCAATCCCTGGCGCACTTAAAATTTGCGACAGTAAAAAATTATTTTTTGAATAATTTACTATAGAAAAGGCAATCCCTGGCGTAATTAAAATTTGCGACAGTAGAAAATTATTTTTTGAATAATTTACTGTAGAAAAGGCAATCCCAGGCGTAATTAAAATTTGCGACAGTAGAAAATTATTTTTTGAAAAATTTACTGTAGAAAAGGCAATCCTTGGCGCAATTAAAATTTGCGACAGTAGAAAATTATTTTTTGAATAATTTACTATATAAAAGGTAATCCCTGGCGTAATTAAAATTTGCGACAGTATAAAATTATTTTTTGAATAATTTACTATAGAAAAGGCAATCCCTGGCGCAATTAAAATTTGCGACAGTAAAAAATTATTTTTTGAATAATTTACTATAGAAAAGGCAATCCCTGGCGTAATTAAAATTTGCGACAGTATAATATTATTTTTTGAATAATTTACTATAGAAAAGGCAATCCCTGGCGTAATTAAAATTTGCGACAGTAGAAAATTATTTTTTGAATAATTTACTATAGAAAAGGCAATCCCTGGCCTAATTAAAATTTGCAAGAGTAAAAAATTATTTTTTGAATAATTTACTATATAAAAGGCAATCCCTGGCGCAATTACAATTTGCGACAGTTGAAAATTATTTTTTGAATAATTTACTATAGAAAAGGCAATCCCTGGCGTAATTAAAATTTGCGACAGTAGAAAATTATTTTTTGAATAATTTACTATATAAAAGGCAATCCCTGGGATATTTAAAATTTGCGACAGTAAAAAATTATTTTTTGAATAATTTACTATAGAAAAGGCAATCTCTGGCGTAATTAAAATTTGCGACAGTAAAAAATTATTTTTTGAATAATTTACTATAGAAAGGGCAATCCCTGGCGTAATTAAAATTTGAGACAGAATAAAATTAATTTTTGAATAATTTACTATATAAAAGGCAATCCCTGGCGTAATTAAAATTTGCGACAGTAAAAAATTATTTTTTGAATAATTTACTATAGAAAAGGCAATCCCTGGCGTAATTAAAATTTGCGACAGTTGAAAATTATTTTTTGAATAATTTACTATAGAAAAGGCAATCCCTGGCGCAAATAAAATTTGCGACAGTAAAAAATTATTTTTTGAATAATTTACTATAGAAAAGGCGTAATTAAAATTTGCGACATTAAAAAATTATTTTTTGAATAATTTACTATAGAAAAGGCAATCCCTGGCGCACTTAAAATTTGCGACAGTAAAAAATTATTTTTTGAATAATTTACTATAGAAAAGGCAATCCCTGGCGTAATTAAAATTTGCGACAGTAGAAAATTATTTTTTGAATAATTTACTGTAGAAAAGGCAATCCCAGGCGTAATTAAAATTTGCGACAGTAGAAAATTATTTTTTGAAAAATTTACTGTAGAAAAGGCAATCCTTGGCGCAATTAAAATTTGCGACAGTAGAAAATTATTTTTTGAATAATTTACTATAGAAAAGGCAATCCCTGGCGTAATTAAAATTTGCGACAGTATAAAATTATTTTTTGAATAATTTACTATAGAAAAGGCAATCCCTGGCGCAATTAAAATTTGCGACAGTAAAAAATTATTTTTTGAATAATTTACTATAGAAAGGCAATCCCTGGCGTAATTAAAATTTGCGACAGTAAAAAATTATTTTTTGAATAATTTACTATAGAAAGGGCAATCCCTGGCGTAATTAAAATTTGCGACAGAATAAAATTATTTTTTGAATAATTTACTATATAAAAGGCAATCCCTGGCGTAATTAAAATTTGCGACAGTAAAAAATTATTTTTTGAATAATTTACTATAGAAAAGGCAATCCCTGGCGTAATTAAAATTTGCGACAGTTGAAAATTATTTTTTGAATAATTTACTATAGAAAAGGCAATCCCTGGCGCAAATAAAATTTGCGACAGTAAAAAATTATTTTTTGAATAATTTACTATAGAAAAGGCAATCCCTGGCGTAATTAAAATTTGCGACATTAAAAAATTATTTTTTGAATAATTTACTATAGAAAAGGCAATCCCTGGCGCACTTAAAATTTGCGACAGTAAAAGATTATTTTTTGAATAATTTACTATAGAAAAGGCAATCCCTGGCGTAATTAAAATTTGCGACAGTAGAAAATTATTTTTTGAATAATTTACTATAGAAAAGGCAATCCCTGGCGTAATTAAAATTTGCGACAGTAAAAAATTATTTTTTGAATAATTTACTATAGAAAAGGCAATCCCTGGCGTAATTAAAATTTGCGACAGTATAAAATTATTTTTTGAATAATTTACTATAGAAAAGGCAATCCCTGGCGCACTTAAAATTTGCGACAGTAAAAAATTATTTTTTGAATAATTTACTATAGAAAAGGCAATCCCTGGCGTAATTAAAATTTGCGACAGTTGAAAATTATTTTTTGAATAATTTACTATAGAAAAGGCAATCCCTGGCGTAGTTAAAATTTGCGACAGTAGAAAATTATTTTTTGAATAATTTACTATAGAAAAGGCAATCCCTGGCGTAATTAAAATTTGCGACAGTAAAAAAATATTTTTTGAATAATTTACTATAGAAAAGGCAATCCCTGGCGTAATTAAAATTTGCGACAGAATAAAATTATTTTTTGAATAATTTACTATATAAAAGGCAACCCCGGGCGTAATTAAAATTTGCGACAGTAAAAAATTATGTCTTGAATAATTTACTATAGAAAAGGCAATCCCTGGCGTAATTAAAATTTGCGACAGTTGAAAATTATTTTTTGAATAATTTACTATAGAAAAGGCAATCCCTGGCGCAATTAAGATTTGCGACAGTAAAAAATTATTTTTTGAATAATTTACTATAGAAAAGGCAATCCCTGGCGTAATTAAAATTTGCGACAGTATAAAATTATTTTTTGAATAATTTACTATAGAAAAGGCCATCCCTGGCGTAATTAAAAATTGTGACAGTATAAAATTATTTTTTGAATAATTTACTATAGAAAAGGCAATCCCTGGCGCACTTAAAATTTGCGACAGTAAAAAATTATTTTTTGAATAATTTACTAAAGAAAACGCAATCCCTGCCGTAATTAAAATTTGCGACAGTAGAAAATTATTTTTTGAATAATTTACTGTAGAAAAGGCAATCCCAGGCGTAATTAAAATTTGCGACAGTAGAAAATTATTTTTTGAAAAATTTACTGTAGAAAAGGCAATCCCTGGCGCAATTAAAATTTGCGACAGTAGAAAATTATTTTTTGAATAATTTACTATAGAAAAGGCAATCCCTGGCGTAATTAAACTTTGCTACAGTATAAAATTATTTTTTGAATAATTTACTATAGAAAAGGCAATCCCTGGCGCAATTAAAATTTGCGACAGTAAAAAATTATTTTTTGAATAATTTACTATAGAAAAGGCAATCCCTGGCGTAATTAAAATTTGCGACAGTATAAAATTATTTTTTGAATAATTTACTATAGAAAAGGCAATCCCTGGCGTAATTAAAATTTGAGACAGGAGAAAATTATTTTTTGAATAATTTACTATAGAAAAGGCAATCCCTGGCGTAATTAAAATTTGCGACAGTAAAAAATTATTTTTTGAATAATTTACTATATAAAAGGCAATCCCTGGCGTAATTAAAATTTGCGACAGTATAAAATTATTTTTTGAATAATTTACTATAGAAAAGGCAATCCCTGGCGCACTTAAAATTTGCGACAGTAAAAAATTATTTTTTGAATAATTTACTATAGAAAAGGCGATCCCTGGCGTAATTAAAATTTGCGACAGTTGAAAATTATTTTTTGAATAATTTACTATAGAAAAGGCAATCCCTGGCGTAATTAAAATTTGCGACAGTAGAAAATTATTTTTTGAATAATTTACTATAGAAAAGGCAATCCCTGGCGTAATTAAAATTTGCGACAGTAAAAAATTATTTTTTGAATAATTTACTATAGAAAAGGCAATCCGTGGCTTAATTAAAATTTGCGACAGTTGAAAATTATTTTTTGAATAATTTACTATAGAAAAGGCAATCCCTGGCGCAATTGAAATTTGCTGCAGTAAAAAATTATTTTTTGAATAATTTACTATAGAAAAGGCAATCCCTGGCGTAATTAAAATTTGCGACAGTATAAAATAATTTTTTGAATAATTTACTATAGAAAAGGCAATCCCTGGCGTAATTAAAATTTGCGACAGTATAAAATTATTTTTTGAATAATTTACTATAGAAAAGGCAATCCCTGGCGTAATTAAAATTTGCGACAGTAAAAAATTATTTTTTGAATGATTTACTATAGAAAAGGCAATCCCTGGCGTAATTAAAATTTTCGACAGTATAAAATTATTTTTTGAATAATTTACTATAGAAAAGGCAATCCCTGGCGCACTTAAAATTTGCGACAGTAAAAAATTATTTTTTGAATAATTTACTATAGAAAAGGCAATCCCTGGCGTAATTAAAATTTGCGACAGTTGAAAATTATTTTTTGAATAATTTACTATAGAAAAGGCAATCCCTGGCGTAATTAAAATTTGCGACAGTAGAAAATTATTTTTTGAATAATTTACTATAGAAAAGGCAATTCCTGGCGTAATTAAAATTTGCGACAGTAGAAAATTATTTTTTGAATAATTTACTGTAGAAAAGGCAATCCCAGGCGTAATTAAAATTTGCGACAGTAGAAAATTCTTTTTTGAAAAATTTACTGTAGAAAAGGCAATCCTTGGCGCAATTAAAATTTGCGACAGTAGAAAATTATTTTTTGAATAATTTACTATAGAAAAGGCAATCCCTGGCGTAATTAAAATTTGCGACAGTATAAAATTATTTTTTGAATAATTTACTATAGAAAAGGCAATCCCTGGCGCAATTAAAATTTGCGACAGTAAAAAATTATTTTTTGAATAATTTACTATAGAAAAGGCAATCCCTGGCGTAATTAAAATTTGCGACAGTATAAAATTATTTTTTGAATAATTTACTATAGAAAAGGCAATCCCTGGCGTAATTAAAATTTGCCACAGTAGAAAATTATTTTTTGAATAATTTACTATAGAAAAGGCAATCCCTGGCGTAATTAAAATTTGCGACAGTAAAAAATTATTTTTTGAATAATTTACTATATAAAAGGCAATCCCTGGCGCAATTACAATTTGCGACAGTTGAAAATTATTTTTTGAATAATTTACTATAGAAAAGGCAATCCCTGGCGTAATTAAAATTTGCGACAGTAGAAAATTATTTTTTGAATAATTTACTATATAAAAGGCAATCCCTGGGATATTTAAAATTTGCGACAGTAAAAAATTATTTTTTGAATAATTTACTATAGAAAAGGCAATCCCTGGCGTAATTAAAATTTGCGACAGTAAAAACTTATTTTTTGAATAATTTACTATAGAAAGGGCAATCCCTGGCGTAATTAAAATTTGCGACAGAGTAAAATTATTTTTTGAATAATTTACTATATAAAAGGCAATCCCTGGCGTAATTAAAATTTGCGACAGTAAAAAATTATTTTTTGAATAATTTATTATAGAAAAGGCAATCCCTGGCGTAATTAAAATTTGCGACAGTTGAAAATTATTTTTTGAATAATTTACTATAGAAAAGGCAATCCCTGGCGCAATTAAAATTTGCGACAGTAAAAAATTATTTTTTGAATAATTTACTATAGAAAAGGCAATCCCTGGCGTAATTAAAATTTGCGACATTAAAAAATTATTTTTTGAATAATTTACTATAGTAAAGGCAATCCCTGGCGCACTTAAAATTTGCGACAGTAAAAAATTATTTTTTGGAAAAATTTACTATAGAAAAGGCAATCCCTGGCGTAATTAAAATTTGCGACAGTAGAAAATTATTTTTTGAATAATTTACTGTAGAAAAGGCAATCCCAGGCGTAATTAAAATTTGCGACAGTAGAAAATTATTTTTTGAAAAATTTACTGTAGAAAAGGCAATCCCTGGCGCAATTAAAATTTGCCACAGTAGAAAATTATTTTTTGAATAATTTACTATAGAAAAGGCAATCCCTGGCGTAATTAAAATTTGCGACAGTATAAAATTATTTTTTGAATAATTTACTATAGAAAAGGCAATCCCTGGCGCACTTAAAATTTGCGACAGTAAAAAATTATTTTTTGAATAATTTACTATAGAAAAGGCAATCCCTGGCGTAGTTAAAATTTGCGACAGTTGAAAATTATTTTTTGAATAATTTACTATAGAAAAGGCAATCCCTGGCGTAATTAAAATTTGCGACAGTAGAAAATTATTTTTTGAATAATTTACTATAGAAAAGGCAATCCCTGGCGTAATTAAAATTTGCGACAGTAAAAAATTATTTTTTGAATAATTTACTATAGAAAAGGCAATCCCTGGCGTAATTAAAATTTGCGACAGTTGAAAATTATTTTTTGAATAATTTACTATAGAAAAGGCAATCCCTGGCGCAATTAAAATTTGCGACAGTAAAAAATTATTTTTTGAATAATTTACTATAGAAAAGGCAATCCCTGGCGTAATTAAAATTTGCGACAGTATAAAATTATTTTTTGAATAATTTACTATAGAAAAGGCAATCCCTGGCGTAATTAAAATTTGCGACAGTATAAAATTATTTTTTGAATAATTTACTATAGAAAAGGCAATCCCTGGCGCACTTAAAATTTGCGACAGTAAAAAATTATTTTTTGAATAATTTACTATAGAAAAGGCAATCCCTGGCGTAATTAAAATTTGCGACAGTAGAAAATTATTTTTTGAATAATTTACTGTAGAAAAGGCAATCCCAGGCGTAATTAAAATTTTCGACAGTAGAAAATTATTTTTTGAAAAATTTACTGTAGAAAAGGCAATCCTTGGCGCAATTAAAATTTGCGACAGTAGAAAATTATTTTTTGAATAATTTACTATAGAAAAGGCAATCCCCGGCGTAATTAAAATTTGCGACAGTATGAAATTATTTTTTGAATAATTTACTATAGAAAAGGCAATCCCTGGCGCAATTAAAATTTGCGACAGTAAAAAATTATTTTTTGAATAATTTACTATAGAAAAGGCAATCCCTGGCGTAATTAAAATTTGCGACAGGATAAAATTATTTTTTGAATAATTTACTATAGAAAAGGCAATCCCTGGCGTAATTAAAATTTGCGACAGTAGAAAATTATTTTTTGAATAATTTACTATAGAAAAGGCAATCCCTGGCGTAATTAAAATTTGCGACAGTAAAAAATTATTTTTTGAATAATTTACTATATAAAAGGCAATCCCTGGCGCAATTACAATTTGCGACAGTTGAAAATTATTTTTTGAATAATTTACTATAGAAAAGGCAATCCCTGGCGTAATTAAAATTTGCGACAGTAGAAAATTATTTTTTGAATAATTTACTATATAAAAGGCAATCCCTGGGATATTTAAAATTTGCGACAGTAAAAAATTATTTTTTGAATAATTTACTATAGAAAAGGCAATCCCTGGCGTAATTAAAATTTGCGACAGTAAAAAATTATTTTTTGAATAATTTACTATAGAAAGGGCAATCCCTGGCGTAATTAAAATTTGCGACAGAATAAAATTATTTTTTGAATAATTTACTATATAAAAGGCAATCCCTGGCGTAATTAAAATTTGCGACAGTAAAAAATTATTTTTTGAATAATTTACTATAGAAAAGGCAATCCCTGGCGTAATTAAAATTTGCGACAGTTGAAAATTATTTTTTGAATAATTTACTATAGAAAAGGCAATCCCTGGCGCAATTAAAATTTGCGACAGTAAAAAATTATTTTTTGAATAATTTACTATAGAAAAGGCAATCCCTGGCGTAATTAAAATTTGCGACATTAAAAAATTATTTTTTGAATAATTTACTATAGAAAAGGCAATCCCTGGCGTAATTAAAATTTGCGACAGTAGAAAATTATTTTTTGAATAATTTACTATATAAAAGGCAATCCCTGGGATATTTAAAATTTGCGACAGTAAAAAATTATTTTTTGAATAATTTACTATAGAAAAGGCAATCCCTGGCGTAATTAAAATTTGCGACAGTAAAAAATTATTTTTTGAATAATTTACTATAGAAAGGGCAATCCCTGGCGTAATTAAAATTTGCGACAGAATAAAATTATTTTTTGAATAATTTACTATATAAAAGGCAATCCCTGGCGTAATTAAAATTTGCGACAGTAAAAAATTATTTTTTGAATAATTTACTATAGAAAAGGCAATCCCTGGCGTAATTAAAATTTGCGACAGTTGAAAATTATTTTTTGAATAATTTACTATAGAAAAGGCAATCCCTGGCGCAGTTAAAATTTGCGACAGTAAAAAATTATTTTTTGAATAATTTACTATAGAAAAGGCAATCCCTGGCGTAATTAAAATTTGCGACATTAAAAAATTATTTTTTGAATAATTTACTATAGAAAAGGCAATCCCTGGCGTAATTAAAATTTGCGACAGTATAAAACTATTTTTTGAATAATTTACTATAGAAAAGGCAATCCCTGGCGCACTAAAAATTTGCGACAGTAAAAAATTATTTCTTGAATAATTTACTATAGAAAAGGCAATCCCTGGCGTAATTAAAATTTGCGACAGTAGAAAATTATTTTTTGAATAATTTACTATAGAAAAGGCAATCCCTGGCGCAATTAAAATTTGCGACAGTAAAAAATTATTTTTTGAATAATTTACTATAGAAAAGGCAATCCCTGGCGCACTTAAAATTTGCGACAGTAAAAAATTATTTTTTGAATAATTTACTATAGAAAAGGCAATCCCTGGCGTAATTAAAATTTGCGACAGTAAAAAATTATTTTTTGAATAATTTACTATATAAAAGGCAATCCCTGGCGCAATTACAATTTGCGACAGTTGAAAATTATTTTTTGAATAATTTACTATAGAAAAGGCAATCCCTGGCGTAATTAAAATTTGCGACAGTAGAAAATTATTTTTTGAATAATTTACTATATAAAAGGCAATCCCTGGGATATTTAAAATTTGCGACAGTAAAAAATTATTTTTTGAATAATTTACTATAGAAAAGGCAATCCCTGGCGTAATTAAAATTTGCGACAGTAAAAACTTATTTTTTGAATAATTTACTATAGAAAGGGCAATCCCTGGCGTAATTAAAATTTGCGACAGAGTAAAATTATTTTTTGAATAATTTACTATATAAAAGGCAATCCCTGGCGTAATTAAAATTTGCGACAGTAAAAAATTATTTTTTGAATAATTTATTATAGAAAAGGCAATCCCTGGCGTAATTAAAATTTGCGACAGTTGAAAATTATTTTTTGAATAATTTACTATAGAAAAGGCAATCCCTGGCGCAATTAAAATTTGCGACAGTAAAAAATTATTTTTTGAATAATTTACTATAGAAAAGGCAATCCCTGGCGAAATTAAAATTTGCGACATTAAAAAATTATTTTTTGAATAATTTACTATAGAAAAGGCAATCCCTGGCGCACTTAAAATTTGCGACAGTAAAAAATTATTTTTTGAATAATTTACTATAGAAAAGGCAATCCCTGGCGTAATTAAAATTTGCGACAGTAGAAAATTATTTTTTGAATAATTTACTGTAGAAAAGGCAATCCCAGGCGTAATTAAAATTTGCGACAGTAGAAAATTATTTTTTGAAAAATTTACTGTAGAAAAGGCAATCCCTGGCGCAATTAAAATTTGCCACAGTAGAAAATTATTTTTTGAATAATTTACTATAGAAAAGGCAATCCCTGGCGTAATTAAAATTTGCGACAGTATAAAATTATTTTTTGAATAATTTACTATAGAAAAGGCAATCCCTGGCGCACTTAAAATTTGCGACAGTAAAAAATTATTTTTTGAATAATTTACTATAGAAAAGGCAATCCCTGGCGTAATTAAAATTTGCGACAGTTGAAAATTATTTTTTGAATAATTTACTATAGAAAAGGCAATCCCTGGCGTAATTAAAATTTGCGACAGTAGAAAATTATTTTTTGAATAATTTACTATAGAAAAGGCAATCCCTGGCGTAATTAAAATTTGCGACAGTAAAAAATTATTTTTTGAATAATTTACTATAGAAAAGGCAATCCCTGGCGTAATTAAAATTTGCGACAGTTGAAAATTATTTTTTGAATAATTTACTATAGAAAAGGCAATCCCTGGCGCAATTAAAATTTGCGACAGTAAAAAATTATTTTTTGAATAATTTACTATAGAAAAGGCAATCCCTGGCGTAATTAAAATTTGCGACAGTATAAAATTATTTTTTGAATAATTTACTATAGAAAAGGCAATCCCTGGCGTAATTAAAATTTGCGACAGTATAAAATTATTTTTTGAATAATTTACTATAGAAAAGGCAATCCCTGGCGCACTTAAAATTTGCGACAGTAAAAAATTATTTTTTGAATAATTTACTATAGAAAAGGCAATCCCTGGCGTAATTAAAATTTGCGACAGTAGAAAATTATTTTTTGAATAATTTACTGTAGAAAAGGCAATCCCAGGCGTAATTAAAATTTGCGACAGTAGAAAATTATTTTTTGAAAAATTTACTGTAGAAAAGGCAATCCTTGGCGCAATTAAAATTTGCGACAGTAGAAAATTATTTTTTGAATAATTTACTATAGAAAAGGCAATCCCCGGCGTTATTAAAATTTGCGACAGTATAAAATTATTTTTTGAATAATTTACTATAGAAAAGGCAATCCCTGGCGCAATTAAAATTTGCGACAGTAAAAAATTATTTTTTGAATAATTTACTATAGAAAAGGCAATCCCTGGCGTAATTAAAATTTGCGACAGGATAAAATTATTTTTTGAATAATTTACTATAGAAAAGGCAATCCCTGGCGTAATTAAAATTTGCGACAGTAGAAAATTATTTTTTGAATAATTTACTATAGAAAAGGCAATCCCTGGCGTAATCAAAATTTGCGACAGTAAAAAATTATTTTTTGAATAATTTACTATATAAAAGGCAATCCCTGGCGCAATTACAATTTGCGACAGTTGAAAATTATTTTTTGAATAATTTACTATAGAAAAGGCAATCCCTGGCGTAATTAAAATTTGCGACAGTAGAAAATTATTTTTTGAATAATTTACTATATAAAAGGCAATCCCTGGGATATTTAAAATTTGCGACAGTAAAAAATTATTTTTTGAATAATTTACTATAGAAGAGGCAATCCCTGGCGTAATTAAAATTTGCGACAGTAAAAAATTATTTTTTGAATAATTTACTATAGAAAGGGCAATCCCTGGCGTAATTAAAATTTGCGACAGAATAAAATTATTTTTTGAATAATTTACTATATAAAAGGCAATCCCTGGCGTAATTAAAATTTGCGACAGTAAAAAATTATTTTTTGAATAATTTACTATAGAAAAGGCAATCCTTGGCGTAATTAAAATTTGCGACAGTTGAAAATTATTTTTTGAATAATTTACTATAGAAAAGGCAATCCCTGGCGCAATTAAAATTTGCGACAGTAAAAAATTATTTTTTGAATAATTTACTATAGAAAAGGCAATCCCTGGCGTAATTAAAAGTTGCGACATTAAAAAATTATTTTTTGAATAATTTACTATAGAAAAGGCAATCCCTGGCGTAATTAAAATTTGCGACAGTAGAAAATTATTTTTTGAATAATTTACTATATAAAAGGCAATCCCTGGGATATTTAAAATTTGCGACAGTAAAAAATTATTTTTTGAATAATTTTCTATAGAAAAGGCAATCCCTGGCGTAATTAAAATTTGCGACAGTAAAAAATTATTTTTTGAATAATTTACTATAGAAAGGGCAATCCCTGGCGTAATTAAAATTTGCGACAGAATAAAATTATTTTTTGAATAATTTACTATATAAAAGGCAATCCCTGGCGTAATTAAAATTTGCGACAGTAAAAAATTATTTTTTGAATAATTTACTATAGAAAAGGCAATTCCTGGCGTAATTAAAATTTGCGACAGTTGAAAATTATTTTTTGAATAATTTACTATAGAAAAGGCAATCCCTGGCGCAGTTAAAATTTGCGACAGTAAAAAATTATTTTTTGAATAATTTACTATAGAAAAGGCAATCCCTGGCGTAATTAAAATTTGCGACAGTAGAAAATTATTTTTTGAATAATTTACTATAGAAAAGGCAATCCCTGGCGAAATTAAAATTTGCGACAGTAAAAAATTATTTTTTGAATAATTTACTATAGAAAAGGCAATCCCTGGCGCAATTAAAATTTGCGACAGTAAAAAATTATTTTTTGAATAATTTACTATAGAAAAGGCAATCCCTGGCGCACTTAAAATTTGCGACAGTAAAAAATTATTTTTTGAATAATTTACTATAGAAAAGGCAATCCCTGGCGTAATTAAAATTTGCGACAGTAAAAAATTATTTTTAGAAAAGGCAATCCCTGGCGCAATTACAATTTGCGACAGTTGAAAATTATTTTTTGAATAATTTACTATAGAAAAGGCCATCCCTGGCGCACTTAAAATTTGCGACAGTAGAAAATTATTTTTTGAATAATTTACTATAGAAAAGGCAATCCCTGGGATATTTAAAATTTGCGACAGTAAAAAATTATTTTTTGAATAATTTACTATAGAAAAGGCAATCCCTGGCGTAATTAAAATTTGCGACATTAAAAAATTATTTTTTGAATAATTTACTATAGAAAAGGCAATCCCTGGCGTAATTAAAATTTGCGACAGAATAAAATTATTTTTTGAATAATTTACTATATAAAAGGCAATCCCTGGCGTAATTAAAATTTGCGACAGTAAAAAATTATGTTTTGAATAATTTACTATAGAAAAGGCAATCCCTGGCGTAATTAAAATTTGCGACAGTTGAAAATTATTTTTTGAATAATTTACTATAGAAAAGGCAATCCCTGGCGCAATTAAAATTTGCGACAGTAAAAAATTATTTTTTGAATAATTTACTATAGAAAAGGCAATCCCTGGCGTAATTAAAATTTGCGACAGTATAAAATTATTTTTTGACTAATTTACTATAGAAAAGGCAATCCCTGGCGTAATTAAAATTTGCGACAGTATAAAATTATTTTTTGAATAATTTACTATAGAAAAGGCAATCCCTGGCGCACTTAAAATTTGCGACAGTAAAAAATTATTTTTTGAATAATTTACTAAAGAAAAGGGAATCCCTGGCGTAATTAAAATTGGCGACAGTAGAAAATTATTTTTTGAATAATTTACTGTAGAAAAGGCAATTCCAGGCGTAATTAAAATTTCCGACAGTAGAAAATTATTTTTTGAATAATTTACTATAGAAAAGGCAATCCCTGGCGTAATTAAAATTTGCGACAGTATAAAATTATTTTTTGAATAATTTACTATAGAAAAGGCATTCCCTGGCGCAATTAAAATTTGCGACAGTAAAAAATTATTTTTTGAATAATTTACTATAGAAAAGGCAATCCCTGGCGTAATTAAAATTTGCGACAGTATAAAATTATTTTTTGAATAATTTACTATAGAAAAGGCAATCCCTGGCGTAATTAAAATTTGCGACAGTAGAAAATTATTTTTTGAATAATTTACTATAGAAAAGGCAATCCCTGGCGTAATTAAAATTTGCGACAGTAAAAAATTATTTTTTGAATAATTTACTATAGAAAAAGCAATCCCTGGCGTAATTAAAATTTGCGACAGTATAAAATTATTTTTTGAATAATTTACTATAGAAAAGGCAATCCCTGGCGCACTTAAAATTTGCGACAGCAAAAAATTATTTTTTGAATAATTTACTATAGAAAAGGCAATCCCTGGCGTAATTAAAATTTGCGACAGTTGAAAATTATTTTTTGAATAATTTACTATAGAAAAGGCAATCCCTGGCGTAATTAAAATTTGCGACAGTAGAAAATTATTTTTTGAATAATTTACTATAGAAAAGGCAATCCCTGGCGTAATTAAAATTTGCGACAGTAAAAAATTATTTTTTGAATAATTTACCGTAGAAAAGGCAATCCCTGGCGTAATTAAAATTTGCGACAGTAAAAAATTATTTTTTGAATAATTTACTATAGAAAAGGCAATCCCTGGCGTAATTAAAATTTGCGACAGTTGAAAATTATTTTTTGAATAATTTACTATAGAAAAGGCAATCCCTGGCGTAATTAAAATTTGCGACAGTATAAAATTACTTTTTGAATAATTTACTATAGAAAAGGCAATCCCTGGCGTAATTAAAATTTGCGACAGTAGAAAATTATTTTTTGAATAATTTACTATAGAAAAGGCAATCCCTGGCGTAATTAAAATTTGCGACAGTAAAAAATTATTTTTTGAATAATTTACTATAGAAAAGGCAATCCCTGGCGTAATTAAAATTTGCGACAGTATAAAATTATTTTTTGAATAATTTACTATAGAAAAGGCAATCCCTCGCGCAGTTAAAATTTGCGACAGTAAAAAATTATTTTTTGAATAATTTACTATAGAAAAGGCAATCCCTGGCGTAATTAAAATTTGCGACAGTTGAAAATTATTTTTTGAATAATTTACTATAGAAAAGGCAATCCTTGGCGTAATTAAAATTTGCGACAGTAGAAAATTATTTTTTGAATAATTTACTATAGAAAAGGCAATCCTTGGCGTAATTAAAATTTGCGACAGTAAAAAATTATTTTTTGAATAATTTACTATAGAAAAGGCAATCCCTGGCGTTATTAAAATTTGCGACAGTAAAAAATTATTTTTTGAATAATTTACTATAGAAAAGGCAATCTCTGGCGTAATTAAAATTTGCGACAGTTGAAAATTATTTTTTGAATAATTTACTATAGAAAAGGCAATCCCTGGTGCAATTAAAATTTGCGACAGTAGAAAATTATTTTTTGAATAATTTACTATAAAAAAAACAATCCCTGGCGCAATTAAAATTTGCGACAGTAAAAAATTATTTTTTGAAAAATTTACTATAGAAAAGGCAATCCCTGGCGTAATTAAAATTTGCGACAGTAGAAAATTATTTTTTGAATAATTTACTATAGAAAAGGCAATCCCTGGCGTAATTAAAATTTGCGACAGTATAAAATTATTTTTTGAATAATTTACTATAGAAAAGGCAATCCCTGGCGTAATTAAAACTTGCGACAATAAAAAATTATTTTTTGAATAATTTACTATAGAAAAGGCAATCAATGGCGTAATTAAAATTTGCGACAGTAGAAAATTATTTTTTGAATAATTTACTATAGAAAAGGCAATCCCTGGCGTATTTAAAATTTGCGACAGTAAAAAATTATTTTTTGAATAATTTACTATAGAAAAGGCAATCCCTGGCGCACTTAAAATTTGCGACAGTATAAAATTATTTTTTGAATAATTTACTATAGAAAAGGCGATCCCTGGCGTAATTAAAATTTGCGGGAGTATAGAATTATTTTTTGAATAATTTACTATAGAAAAGGCAATCCCTGGCGTAATTAAAATTTGCGACAGTAAAAAATTATTTTTTGAATAATTTACTATAGAAAAGGCAATCCCTGGCGCACTTAAAATTTGCGACAGTAAAAAATTATTTTTTGAATAATTTACTATAAAAAAGGCAATCCCTGGCGTAATTAAAATTTGCGACAGTAGAAAATTATTTTTTGAAAAGTTTACTATAGAAAAGGCAATCCCTGGCGCAATTAAAATTTGCGACAGTAAAAAATTATTTTTTGCAAAATTTACTATAGAAAAGGCAATCCCTGGCGTATTTAAAATTTGCGACAGTAAAAAATTAATATTTTGAAAAATTTACTGTAGAAAAGGCAATCCCTGGCGCAATTAAAATTTGCGACAGTAAAAAATTATTTTTTGAATAATTTACTGTAGAAAAGGCAATCCCTGACGCAATTAAAATTTGCGACAGTATAAAATTATTTTTTGAATAATTTACTATAGAAAAGGCAATCCCTGGCGTAATTAAAATTTGCGACAGTATAAAATTATTTTTTGAATAATTTACTATAGAAAAGGCAATCCCTGGCGTAATTAAAATTTGCGACAGTAGAAAATTATTTTTTGAATAATTTACTATAGAAAAGGCAATCCCTGGCGTAATTAAAATTTGCGACAGTAGAAAATTATTTTTTGAATAATTTACTATAGAAAAGGCAATCCCTGGCGTAATTAAAATTTGCGACAGTTGAAAATTATTTTTTGAATAATTTACTATAGAAAAGGCAATCCCTGGCGCAATTAAAATTTGCGACAGTAAAAAATTATTTTTTGAATAATTTACTATAGAAAAGGCAATCCCTGGCGCACTTAAAATTTGCGACAGTAAAAAATTATTTTTTGAATAATTTACTATAGAAAAGGCAATCCCTGGCGTAATTAAAAATTGCGACAGTTGAAAATTATTTTTTGAATAATTTACTATAGAAAAGGCAATCCCTGGCGTAATTAAAATTTGCGACAGTATAAAATTATTTTTTGCAAAATTTACTATAGAAAAGGCAATCCCTGGCGTAATTAAAATTTGCGATAGTTGAAAATTATTTTTTGAATAATTTACTATAGAAAAGGCAATCCCTGGCGCAATTAAAATTTTCGACAGTAAAAAATTATTTTTTGAATAATTTACTATAAAAAAGGCAATCCCTGGCGCAATTAAATTTGCGACAGTAAAAAATTATTTTTTGAATAATTTACTATAGAAAAGGCAATCCCTGGGATATTTAAAATTTGCGGCAGTATAAAATTATTTTTTGAATAATTTACTATAGAAAAGGCAATCCCTGGCGTAATTAAAATTTGCGACAGTAGAAAATTATTTTTTGAATAATTTACTATAGAAAAGGCAATCCCTGGCGCACTTAAAATTTGCGACAGTAAAACATTATTTTTTGAATAATTTACTATAGAAAAGGCAATCCCTGGCGTAATTAAAATTTGCGACAGTTGAAAATTATTTTTTGAATAATTTACTATAGAAAAGGAAATCCCTGGCGCAATTAAAATTTGCGACAGTAAAAAATTATTTTTTGCAAAATTTACTATAGAAAAGGCAATCCCTGGCGTAATAAAAATTTGCGACAGTAGAAAATTATTTTTTGAAAAGTTTACTATAGAAAAGGCAATCCCTGGCGCAATTAAAATTTGCGACAGTAAAAAATTATTTTTTGCAAAATTTACTATAGGAAAGGCAATCCCTGGCGTATTTAAAATTTGCGACAGTAAAAAATTAATATTTTGAACAATTTACTGTAGAAAAGGCAATCCCTGGCGCAATTAAAATTTGCGACAGTAGAAAATTATTTTTTGAATAATTTACTATAGAAAAGGCAATCCCTGGCGTAATTAAAATTTGCGACGGTAGAAAATTATTTTTTGAATAATTTACTATAGAAAAAGCAATCCCTGGCGCAATTAAAATTTGCGACAGTATAAAATTATTTTTTGAATAATTTACTATAGAAAAGGCAATCCTTGGCGTAATTAAAATTTGCGACAGTAGAAAATTATTTTTTGCAAAATTTACTATAGAAAAGGCAATCCCTGGCGCACTTAACATTTGCGACAGCAAAAAATTATTTTTTGAATAATTTACTATAGAAAAGGCAATCCCTGGCGTAATTAAAATTTGCGACAGTTGAAAATTATTTTTTGAATAATTTACTATAGAAAAGGCAATCCCTGGCGCAATTAAAATTTGCGACAGTAAAAAATTAGTTTTTGCAAAATTTACTATAGAAAAGGCAATCCCTGGCGTAATTAAAATTTGCGACAGTAGAAAATTATTTTTTGAAAAGTTTACTATAGAAAAGGCAATCCCTGGCGCAATTAAGATTTGCGACAGTAAAAAATTATTTTTTACAAAATTTACTATATAGAAAAGGCAATCCCTGGCGTATTTAAAATTTGCGACAGTAAAAAATTAATATTTTGAAAAATTTACTGTAGAAAAGGCAATCCCTGGCGTAATTAAAATTTGCGACAGTAGAAAATTATTTTTTGAATAATTTACTATAGAAAAGGCAATCCTTGGCGCACTTAAAATTTGCGACAGTAAAAAATTATTTTTTGAATAATTTACTATAGAAAAGGCAATCCCTGGCGTAATTAAAATTTGCGACAGTTGAAAATTATTTTTTGAATAATTTACTATAGAAAATGCAATCCCTGGCGCAATTAAAATTTGCGACAGTAAAAAATTATTTTTTGCAAAATTTACTATAGAAAAGGCAATCCCTGGCGTAATTAAAATTTGCGACAGTTGAAAATTATTTTTTGAATAATTTACTATAGAAAAGGCAATCCCTGGCGCACTCAAAATTTGCGACAGTAAAAAATTATTTTTTGAATAATTTACTATAGAAAAGGCAACACGTGGCGCAATTAAAATTTGCGACAGTAGAAAATTATTTTTTGAATAATTTACTATAGAAAAGGCAATCCCTGGGATATCTAAAATTTGCGACAGTAGAAAATTATTTTTTGAATAATTTACTATAGAAAAGGCAATCCCTGGAGTAATTAAAATTTGCGACAGAAGAAAATTATTTTTTGAATAATTTACTATAGAAAAGGCAATCCCTGGCGCAATTAAAATTTGCGACAGTTGAAAATTATTTTTTGAATAATTTACTATAGAAAAGGCAATCCCTGGCGTAATTAAAATTTGCGACAGTTGAAAATTATTTTTTGAATAATTTACTATACAAAAGGCAATCCCTGGCGTATTTAAAATTTGCGACAGTATAAAATTATTTTTTGCAAAATTTACTATAGAAAAGGCAATCCCTGGCGTAATTAAAATTTGCGACAGTTGAAAATTATTTTTTGAATAATTTACAATAGAAAAGGCAAACCCTGGCGCAATTAAAATGTTCGACAGTAAAAAATTATTTTTTGAATAATTTACTATAGAAAAGGCAATACCTGGCGCACTTAAAATTTGCGACAGTAAAAAATTATTTTTTGAATAATTTACTATAGAAAAGGCAATCCCTGGCGTAATTAAAATTTGCGACACTAAAAAATTAATATTTTGAAAAATTTACTATAGAAAAGGCAATCCCTGGCGTAATTAAAATTTGCGACAGTAGAGAATTATTTTTTGAATAATTTACTATAGAAAAGGCAATCCCTGGGGTAATTAAAATTTGCGACAGTAAAAAATTATTTTTTGATTAATTTACTATAGAAAAGGCAATCCCTGGCGTAATTAAAATTTGCGACAGTAAAAAATTATTTTTTGAATAATTTACTATAGAAAAGGCAATCCCTGGCGTATTTAAAATTTGCGACAGTAAGAAATTATTTTTTGAATAATTTACTATAGAAAAGGCAATCCCTGGCTCACTTAAAATTTGCGACAGTAAAAAATTATTTTTTGAATAATATACTATAGAAAAGGCAATACCTGGCGCACTTAAAATTTGCGACAGTAAAAAATTATTTTTTGAATAATTTACTATAGAAAAGGCAATCCCTGGCGTAATTAAAATTTGCGACACTAAAAAATTAATATTTTGAAAAATTTACTATAGAAAAGGCAATCCCTGGCGTAATTAAAATTTGCGACAGTAGAGAATTATTTTTTGAATAATTTACTATAGAAAAGGCAATCCCTGGGGTAATTAAAATTTGCGACAGTAAAAAATTATTTTTTGATTAATTTACTATAGAAAAGGCAATCCCTGGCGTAATTAAAATTTGCGACAGTAGAGAATTATTTTTTGAATAATTTACTATAGAAAAGGCAATCCCTGGGGTAATTAAAATTTGCGACAGTACAAAATTATTTTTTGAAAAATTTACTGTAGAAAAGGCAATCCCTGGCGCAATAAAAATTTGCGACAGTAGAAAATTATTTTTTGAATAATTTACTATATAAAAGGCAATCCCTGGCGTAATTAAAATTTGCGACAGTATAAAATTATTTTTTGAATAATTTACTATAGAAAAGGCAATCCCTGGCGTAATTAAAATTTGCGACAGTAGAAAATTATTTTTTGAATAATTTACTATAGAAAAGGCAATCCCTGGCGTAATTAAAATTTGCGACAGTAAAAAATTATTTTTTGAATAATTTACTATAGAAAAGGCAATCCCTGGCGTAATTAAAATTTGCGACAGTATAAAATTATTTTTTGCAAAATTTACTATAGAAAAGGCAATCCCTGGCGTAATTAAAATTTGCGACAGTTGAAAATTATTTTTTGAATAATTTACTATAGAAAAGGCAATCCCTGGCGCAATTAAAATTTGCGACAGTAAAAAATTATTTTTTGCAAAATTTACTATAGAAAAGGCAATCCCTGGCGTAATTAAAATTTGCGACAGTAGAAAATTATTTTTTGAAAAGTTTACTATAGAAAAGGCAATCCCTGGCGCAATTAAAATTTGCGACAGTAAAAAAATATTTTTTGCAAAATTTACTATAGAAAAGGCAATCCCTGGCGTATTTAAAATTTGCGACAGTATAAAATTAATATTTTGAAAAATTTACTGTAGAAAAGGCAATCCCTGGCGCAATTAAAATTTGCGACAGTAGAAAATTATTTTTTGAATAATTTACTATAGAAAAGGCAATCCCTGGCGCACTTAAAATTTGCGACAATAAAAAATTATTTTTTGAATAATTTACTATAGAAAAGGCAATCCCTGGCGTAATTAAAATTTGCGACAGTTGAAAATTATTTTTTTAATAATTTACTATAGAAAAGGCAATTCCTGGCGCAATTAAAATTTGCGACAGTAAAAAATTATTTTTTGCAAAATTTACTATAGAAAAAGCAATCCCTGGCGTAATTAAAATTTGCGACAGTTGAAAATTATTTTTTGAATAATTTACTATAGAAAAGGCAATCCCTGGCGCACTTAAAATTTGCGACAGTAAAAAATTATTTTTTGAATAATTTACTATATAAAAGGCAATCCCTGGCGCAATTAAAATTTGCGACAGTAGAAAATTATTTTTTGAATAATTTACTATAGAAAAGGCAATCCCTGGGATATTTAAAATTTGCGACAGTAGAAAATTATTTTTTGAATAATTTACTATAGAAAAGGCAATCCCTGGCGTAATTAAAATTTGCGACAGTAGAAAATTATTTTTTGAATAATTTACTATAGAAAAGGCAATCCCTGGCGCAATTAAAATTTGCGACAGTTGAAAATTATTTTTTGAATAATTTACTATAGAAAAGGCAATCCATGGCGTAATTAAAATTTGCGACAGTTGAAAATTATTTTTTGAATAATTTACTATAGAAAAGGCAATCCCTGGCGTAATTAAAATTTGAGACAGTTGAAAATTATTTTTTGAATAATTTACTATAGAAAAGGCAATCCCTGGCGTAATTAAAATTTGCGACAGTATAAAATTATTTTTTGCAAAATTTACTATAGAAAAGGCAATCCCTGGCGTAATTAAAATTTGCGACAATTGAAAATTATTTTTTGAATAATTTACTAAAGCAAAGGCAATCCCTGGCGTAATTAAAATTTTCGACAGTAAAAAATTATTTTTTGAATAATTTACTATAGAAAAGGCAATCCCTGGCCCACTTAAATTTTGCGACAGTAAAAAATTATTTTTTGAATAATTTACTATAGAAAAGGCAATCCCTGGCGTAATTAAAATTTGCGACAGTTGAAAATTATTTTTTGAATTATTTACTATAAAAAGGCAATCCCTGGCGCAATTAAAATTTGCTACAATAAAAAATTATTTTTTGCAAAATTTACTATAGAAAAGGCAATCCCTGGCGTAATTAAAATTTGCGACAGTAGAAAATTATTTTTTGAAAAGTTTACTATAGAAAAGGCAATCCCTGGCGTAATTAAAATTTGCGACAGTAGAAAATTATTTTTTGAATAATTTACTGTAGAAAAGGCAATCCCTGGCGCAATTAAAACTTGCGATAGTAAAAAATTATTTTTTGAATAATTTACTATAGAAAAGGCAATCCCTGGCGTAATTAAAATTTGCGACAGTAAAAAATTATTTTTTGCAAAATTTACTATAGAAAAGGCAATCCCTGGCGCACTTAAAATTTGCGACAGTAAAAAATTATTTTTTGAATAATTTACTATAGAAAAGGCAATCCCTGGCGTAATTAAAATTTGCGACAGTTGAAAATAATTTTTTGAATAATTTACTATAGAAAAGGCAACCCATGGCGTAATTAAAATTTGCGACAGTAGAAAATTATTTTTTGAATAATTTACTATAGAAAAGGCAATCCCTGGCGCAATTAAAATTTGCGACAGTAGAAAATTATTTTTTGAATAATTTACTATAGAAAAGGCAATCCCTGGCGCACTTAAAATTTGCGACAGTAGAAAATTATTTTTTGAATAATTTACTATAGAAAAGCCAATCCCTGGCGAAATTAAAATTTGCGACAGTAGAAAATTATTTTTTGAATAATTTACTATAGAAAAGGCAATCCCTGGCGCAATTAAAATTTGCGACAGTAAAAAATTATTTTTTGCAAAATTTACTATAGAAAAGGCAATCCCTGGCGCAATTAAAATTTGCGACAGTAGAAAATTATTTTTTGCAAAATTTACTATAGAAAAGGCAATCCCTGGAGTAATTAAAATTTGCGACAGTAGAAAATTATTTTTTGAATAATTTACTATAGAAAAGGCAATCCCTGGCGTATTTAAAATTTGCGACAGTAGAAAACTATTTTTTGAATAATTTACTGTAGAAAAGGCAATCCCTGGCGCAATTAAAATTTGCGACAGTAAAAAATTATTTTTTGCAAAATTTTCTATAGAAAAGGCAATCCCTGGCGTATTTAAAATTTGCGACAGTATAAAATTAATTTTTGAAAAATTTACTATATAAAAGGCAATCCCTGGCGTAATTAAAATTTGCGACAGTAGAAAATTATTTTTTGAATAATTTACTATAGAAAAGGCAATCCCTGGCGTAATTAAAATTTGCGACAGTTGAAAATTATTTTTTGAATAATTTACTATAGAAAAGGCAATCCCTGGCGCAATTAAAATTTGCGACAGTAAAAAATTATTTTTTCAATAATTTACTATAGAAAAGGCAATCCCTGGCGTAATTAAAACTTGCGACAGTAAAAAATTATTTTTTGAATAATTTACTATAGAAAAGGCAATCCCTGGCGTAATTAAAATTTGCGACAGTAGAAAATTATTTTTTGAATAATTTACTATAGAAAAGGCAATCCCTGGCGTATTTAAAATTTGCGACAGTATAAAATTAATTTTTGAAAAATTTACTATATAAAAGGCAATCCCTGGCGTAATTAAAATTTGCGACAGTAGAAAATTATTTTTTGAATAATTTACTGTAGAAAAGGCAATCCCTGGCGCACTTAAAATTTGCGACAGTAGAAAATTATTTTTTGCAAAATTTACTATAGAAAAGGCAATCCCTGGCGTAATTAAAATTTGCGACAGTAAAAAATTATTTTTTGAATAATTTACTATAGAAAAGGCAATCCCTGGCGTAATTAAAATTTGCGACAGTAGAAAACTATTTTTTGAATAATTTACTTTAGAAAAGGCAATCCCTGGCGTAATTAAAATGTGCGACAGTAGAAAATTATTATTTGAATAATTTACTATAGAAAAGGCAATCCCTGGCGTAATTAAAACTTGCGATTGTAAAAAATTATTTTTTGAATAATTTACTATAGAAAAGGCAATCCCTGGCGCAATTAAAATTTGCGACAGTAAAAAATTATTTTTTGCAAAATTTAGTATAGAAAAGGCAATCCCTGGCGTAATTAAAATTTGCGACAGTATAAAATTATTTTTTGAATAATTTACTATAGAAAAGGCAATCCCTGGCGTAATTAAAATTTGCGACAGTAGAAAACTATTTTTTGAATAATTTACTATAGAAAAGGCAATCCCTGGCTTAATTAAAATTTGCGACAGTAGAAAATTATTTTTTGAATAATTTACTATAGAAAAGGCAATCCCTGGCGCAATTAAAATTTGCGACAGTAAAAAATTATTTTTTGCAAAATTTACTGTAGAAAAGGCAATCCCTGGCGCACTTAAAATTTGCGACAGTAAAAAATTATTTTTTGAATAATTTACTATAGAAAAGGCAATCCCTGGCGCAATTAAAATTTGCGACAGTAAAAAATTATTTTGTGAGAAATTTACTATAGAATAGGCAATCCCTGGGATATTTAAAATATGCGACAGTAGAAAATTATTTTTTGAATAATTTACTATAGAAAAGGCAATCCCTGGCGTAATTAAAATTTGCGACAGTAAAAAATTATTTTTTGAATAATTTACTATAGAAAAGGCAATCCCTGGCGCACTTAAAATTTGCGACAGTAAAAAATTATTTTTTGAATAATTTACTATAGAAAGGGCAATCCCTGGCGTAATTAAAATTTGCGACAGTAGAAAATTATTTTTTGAATAATTTACTATAGAAAAGGCAATCCCTGGCGCAATTAAAATTTGCGACAGTAAAAAATTATTTTTTGAATAATTTACTATAGAAAAGGCAATCCCTGGCGCACTTAAAATTTGCGACAGTAAAAAATTATTTTTTGAATAATTTACTATAGAAAAGGCAATCCCTGGCGTAACTAAAATTTGCGACAGTAAAAAATAATTTTTTGAATAATTTACTATAGAAAAGGCAATCCCTGGCGCAATTACAATTTGCTACAGTTGAAAATTATTTTTTGAATAATTTACTATAGAAAAGGCAATCCCTGGCGCACTTAAAATTTGCGACAGTAGAAAATTATTTTTTGAATAATTTACTATAGAAAAGGCATTCCCTGGGATATTTAAAATTGGCGACAGAAAAAAATTATTTTTTGAATAATTTACTATAGAAAAGGCAATCCCTGGCGTAATTAAAATTTGCGACAGTAAAAAATTATTTTTTGAATAATTTACTATAGAAAAGGCAATCCCTGGCGTAATTAAAATTTGCGACAGAATAACATTATTTTTTGAATAATTTACTATATAAAAGGCAATCTCTGGCGTAATTAAAATTTGCGACAGTAAAAAATTATTTTTTGAATAATTTACTATAGAAAAGGCAATACCTGGCGTAATTAAAATTTGCGATAGTTGAAAATTATTTTTTGAATAATTTACTATAGAAAAGGCAATCCCTGGCGCAGTTAAAATTTGCGACAGTAAAAAATTATTTTTTGAATAATTTACTATAGAAAAGGCAATCCCTGGCGTAATTAAAATTTGCGACAGTATAAATTATTTTTTGAATAATTTACTATAGAAAAGGCAATCCCTGGCGTAATTAAAATTTGCGACAGTATAAAATTATTTTTTTGAATAATTTACTATAGAAAAGGCAATCCCTGGCGCACTTAAAATTTGCGACAGTAAAAAAAAATTTTTGGAATAATTTACTATAGAAAAGGCAATCCCTGGCGTAATTAAAATTTGCGACAGTAGAAAATTATTTTTTGAATAATTTACTGTAGAAAAGGCAATCCCTGGCGTAATTAAATTTGCGACAATAGAAAATTATTTTTTGAAAAATTTACTGTAGAAAAGGCAATCCCTGGCGCAATTAAAATTTGCGACAGTAGAAAATTATTTTTTGAATAATTACTATAGAAAAGGCAATCCCTGGCGTAATTAAAATTTGCGACAGTATAAAATTATTTTTTGAATAATTTACTATAGAAAAGGCAATCCCTGGCGCAATTAAAATTTGCGACGGTAAAAAATTATTTTTTGAATAATTTACTATAGAAAAGGCAATCCTGGCGTAATTAAAATTTGCGACAGTATAAAATTATTTTTTGAATAATTTACTATAGAAAAGGCAATCCCTGGCGTAATTAAAATTTGCGACAGTAGAAAATTATTTTTTGAATAATTTACTATAGAAAAGGCAATCCCTGGCGTAACTAAAATTTGCGACAGTAAAAAATAATTTTTTGAATAATTTACTATAGAAAAGGCAATCCCTGGCGTAATTAAAAATTGCGACAGTAAAAAATTATTTTTGAGTAATTTACTACAGAAAAGGCAATCCCTGGCGTAATTAAAATTTGCGACAGTTGAAAATTATTTTTTGAATAATTTACTATAGAAAAGGCTATCCCTTGCGCAATTAAAATTTGCGACAGTAGAAAATTATTTTTTGAATAATTTACTATAGAAAAGGCAATCCCTGGCGCAATTAAAATTTGCGACAGTAAAAAATTATTTTTTGAAAAATTTACTATAGAAAAGGCAATCCCTGGCGTAATTAAAATTTGCGACAATAGAAAATTATTTTTTGAAAAATTTACTGTAGAAAAGGCAATCCCTGTCGCAATTAAAATTTGCGACAGTAGAAAATTATTTTTTGAATAATTTACTATAGAACAGGCAATCACTGGCGTAATTAAAATTTGCGACAGTATAAAATTATTTTTTGAATAATTTACTATAGAAAAGGCAATCCCTGGCGCAATTAAAATTTGCGACGGTAAAAAATTATTTTTTGAATAATTTACTTTAGAAAAGGCAATCCCTGGCGTAATTAAAATTTGCGACAGTATAAAATTATTTTTGAATAATTTACTATAGAAAAGGCAATTCCTGGCGTAATTAAAATTTGCGACAGTAGAAAATTATTTTTTGAATAATTTACTATAGAAAAGGCAATCCCTGGCGTAACTAAAATTTGCGACAGTAAAAAATAATTTTTTGAATAATTTACTATAGTAAAGGCAATCCCTGGCGTAATTAAAAATTGCGACAGTAAAAAATTATTTTTTGAGTAATTTACTATAGAAAAGGCAATCCCTGGCGTAATTAAAATTTGCGACAATTGAAAATTATTTTTTGAATAATTTACTATAGAAAAGGCAATCCCTTGCGCAATTAAAATTTGCGACAGTAGAAAATTATTTTTTGAATAATTTACTATAGAAAAGGCAATCCCTGGCGCAATTAAAATTTGCGACAGTAAAAAATTATTTTTTGAAAAATTTACTATAGAAAAGTCAATCCCTGGCGTAATTAAAATTTGCGACAGTAGAAAATTATTTTTTGAATAATTTACTATAGAAAAGGCAATCCCTGGCGTAATTAAAATTTGCGACAGTATAAAATTATTTTTTGAATAATTTACTATAGAAAAGGCAATCCCTGGCGTATTTAAAATTTGCGACAGTATAAAATTAATTTTTGAAAAATTTACTGTAGAAAAGGCAATCCCTGGCGCAATTAAAATTTGCGACAGTAGAAAATAATTTTTTGAAAAATTTACTGTAGAAAAGGCAATCCCTGGCGCAATTAAAATTTGCGACAGTAGAAAATTATTTTTTGAATAATTTACTATAGAAAAGGCAATCCCTGGCTCAATTAAAATTTGCGACAGTAGAAAATTATTTTTTGAAAAATTTACTGTAGAAAAGGCAATCCCTGGCGCAATTAAAATTTGCGACAGTAGAAAATTATTTTTTGAATAATTTACTATAGAAAAGGCAATCCCTGGCGTAATTAAAATTTGCGACAGTATAAAAATTATTTTTTGAATAATTTACTATAGAAAAGGCAATCCCTGGCGCAATTAAAATTTGTGACAGTAAAAAATTATTTTGTGAGAAATTTACTATAGAAAAGGCAATCCCTGGCGCAATTAAAATTTGCGAAAATATAAAATTATTTTTTGAATAATTTACTATAGAAAAGGCAATCCCTGGCGCACTTAAAATTTGCGACAGTAAAAAATTATTTTTTGAATAATTTACTATAGAAAAGGCAATCCCTGGCGTAATTAAAATTTGCGACAGTTGAAAATTATTTTTTGAATAATTTACTATAGAAAAGGCAATCCTGGCTAATTAAAATTTGCGACAGTAGAAAATTATTTTTTGAATAATTTACTATAGAAAAGGCAATCCCTGGCGTAATTAAAATTTGCGACAGTAAAAACTTATTTTTTGAATAATTTACTATAGAAAAGGCAATCCCTGGCGTAATTAAAATTTGCGACAGTAAAAAATTATTTTTTGAATAATTTACTATAGAAAAGGCATTCCCTGGCGTAATTAAAATTTGCGACAGTTGAAAATTATTTTTTGAATAATTTACTATAGAAAAGGCAATCCCTGGCGCAATTAAAATTTGCGACAGTAAAAAATTATTTTTTGAATAATTTACTATAGAAAAGGCAATCCCTGGCACAATTAAAATTTGCGACAGTAAAAAATTATTTTTTGAAAAATCTACTGTAGAAAAGGCAATCCCAGGCGTAATTAAAATTTGCGATAGTAAAAAATTATTTTTTGCAAAATTTACTATAGAAAAGGCAATCCCTGGCGCAATTAAAATTTGCGACAGTAGAAAATTATTTTTTGAATAATTTACTATAGAAAAGGCAATCCCTGGCGTAATTAAAATTTGCGACAGTAAAAAATTATTTTTTGAACAATTTACTATAGAAAAGGCAATCCCTGGCGTAATTAAAAATTGGGACAGTAAAAAATTATTTTTTGAGTAATTTACTATAGAAAAGGCAATCCCTGGCGTAATTAAAATTTGCGACAGTTGAAAATTATTTTTTGAATAATTTACTATAGAAAAGGCAATCCCTTGCGCAATTAAAATTTGCGACAGTAGAAAATTATTTTTTGAATAATTTACTATAGAAAAGGCAATCCCTGGCGCAATTAAAATTTGCGACAGTAAAAAATTATTTTTTGAAAAATTTACTATAGAAAAGGCAATCCCTGGCGTAATTAAAATTTGCGACAGTAGAAAATTATTTTTTGAATAATTTACTATAGAAAAGGCAATCCCTGGCTTAATTAAAATTTGCGACAGTATAAAATTATTTTTTGAATAATTTACTATAGAAAAGGCAATCCCTGGCGCACTTAAAATTTGCGACAGTAAAAAATTATTTTTTGAGTAATTTACTATAGAAAAGGCAATCCCTGGCGTAATTAAAATTTGCGACAGTTGAAAATTATTTTTTGAATTATTTACTATAGAAAAGGCAATCCCTGGCGCAATTAAAATTTGCGACAGTATAAAATTAATTTTTGAAAAATTTACTGTAGAAAAGGCAATCCCTGGCGCAATTAAAATTTGCGACAGTAGAAAATTAATTTTTGAAAAATTTACTGTAGAAAAGGCAATCCCTGGCGCAATTAAAATTTGCGACAGTAGAAAATTATTTTTTGAAAAATTTACTGTAGAAAAGGCAATCCCTGGCGCAATTAAAATTTGCGACAGTAGAAAATTATTTTTTGAATAATTTACTATAGAAAAGGCAATCCCTGGCGTAATTAAAATTTGCGACAGTAAAAACTTATTTTTTGAATAATTTACTATAGAAAAGGCAATCCCTGGCGTAATTAAAATTTGCGACAGTAAAAAATTATTTTTTGAATAATTTACTATAGAAAAGGCATTCCCTGGCGTAATTAAAATTTGCGACAGTTGAAAATTATTTTTTGAATAATTTACTATAGAAAAGGCAATCCCTGGCGCAATTAAAATTTGCGACAGTAAAAAATTATTTTTTGAATAATTTACTATAGAAAAGGCAATCCCTGGCACAATTAAAATTTGCGACAGTAAAAAATTATTTTTTGAAAAATCTACTGTAGAAAAGGCAATCCCTGGCGTAATTAAAATTTGCGATAGTAAAAAATTATTTTTTGCAAAATTTACTATAGAAAAGGCAATCCCTGGCGCAATTAAAATTTGCGACAGTAGAAAATTATTTTTTGAATAATTTACTATAGAAAAGGCAATCCCTGGCGTAATTAAAATTTGCGACAGTAAAAAATTATTTTTTGAACAATTTACTATATAAAAGGCAATCCCTGGCGTAATTAAAAATTGGGACAGTAAAAAATTATTTTTTGAGTAATTTACTATAGAAAAGGCAATCCCTGGCGTAATTAAAATTTGCGACAGTTGAAAATTATTTTTTGAATAATTTACTATAGAAAAGGCAATCCCTTGCGCAATTAAAATTTGCGACAGTAGAAAATTATTTTTTGAATAATTTACTATAGAAAAGGCAATCCCTGGCGCAATTAAAATTTGCGACAGTAAAAAATTATTTTTTGAAAAATTTACTATAGAAAAGGCAATCCCTGGCGTAATTAAAATTTGCGACAATAGAAAATTATTTTTTGAAAAATTTACTGTAGAAAAGGCAATCCCTGTCGCAATTAAAATTTGCGACAGTAGAAAATTATTTTTTGAATAATTTACTATAGAACAGGCAATCACTGGCGTAATTAAAATTTGCGACAGTATAAAATTATTTTTTGAATAATTTACTATAGAAAAGGCAATCCCTGGCGCAATTAAAATTTGCGACGGTAAAAAATTATTTTTTGAATAATTTACTTTAGAAAAGGCAATCCCTGGCGTAATTAAAATTTGCGACAGTATAAAATTATTTTTTGAATAATTTACTATAGAAAAGGCAATCCCTGGCGTAATTAAAATTTGCGACAGTAGAAAATTATTTTTTGAATAATTTACTATAGGAAAGGCAATCCCTGGCGTAACTAAAATTTGCGACAGTAAAAAATAATTTTTTGAATAATTTACTATAGAAAAGGCAATCCCTGGCGTAATTAAAAATTGCGACAGTAAAAAATTATTTTTTGAGTAATTTACTATAGAAAAGGCAATCCCTGGCGTAATTAAAATTTGCGACAATTGAAAATTATTTTTTGAAAAATTTACTATAGAAAAGGCAATCCCTTGCGCAATTAAAATTTGCGACAGTAGAAAATTATTTTTTAAATAATTTACTATAGAAAAGGCAATCCCTGGCGCAATTAAAATTTGCGACAGTAAAAAATTATTTTTTGAAAAATTTACTATAGAAAAGTCAATCCCTGGCGTAATTAAAATTTGCGACAGTAGAAAATTATTTTTTGAATAATTTACTATAGAAAAGGCAATCCCTGGCGTAATTAAAATTTGCGACAGTATAAAATTATTTTTTGAATAATTTACTATAGAAAAGGCAATCCCTGGCGTATTTAAAATTTGCGACAGTATAAAATTAATTTTTGAAAAATTTACTGTAGAAAAGGCAATCCCTGGCGCAATTAAAATTTGCGACAGTAGAAAATAATTTTTTGAAAAATTTACTGTAGAAAAGGCAATCCCTGGCGCAATTAAAATTTGCGACAGTAGAAAATTATTTTTTGAATAATTTACTATAGAAAAGGCAATCCCTGGCTCAATTAAAATTTGCGACAGTAGAAAATTATTTTTTGAAAAATTTTCTGTAGAAAAGGCAATCCCTGGCGCAATTAAAATTTGCGACAGTAGAAAATTATTTTTTGAATAATTTACTATAGAAAAGGCAATCCCTGGCGTAATTAAAATTTGCGACAGTATAAAATTATTTTTTGAATAATTTACTATAGAAAAAGGCAATCCCTGGCGCAATTAAAATTTGTGACAGTAAAAAATTATTTTGTGAGAAATTTACTATAGAAAAGGCAATCCCTGGCGCAATTAAAATTTGCGAAAATATAAAATTATTTTTTGAATAATTTACTATAGAAAAGGCAATCCCTGGCGCACTTAAAATTTGCGACAGTAAAAAATTATTTTTTGAATAATTTACTATAGAAAAGGCAATCCCTGGCGTAATTAAAATTTGCGACAGTTGAAAATTATTTTTTGAATAATTTACTATAGAAAAGGCAATCCCTGGCTAATTAAAATTTGCGACAGTAGAAAATTATTTTTTGAATAATTTACTATAGAAAAGGCAATCCCTGGCGTAATTAAAATTTGCGACAGTAAAAACTTATTTTTTGAATAATTTACTATAGAAAAGGCAATCCCTGGCGTAATTAAAATTTGCGACAGTAAAAAATTATTTTTTGAATAATTTACTATAGAAAAGGCATTCCCTGGCGTAATTAAAATTTGCGACAGTTGAAAATTATTTTTTGAATAATTTACTATAGAAAAGGCAATCCCTGGCGCAATTAAAATTTGCGACAGTAAAAAATTATTTTTTGAATAATTTACTATAGAAAAGGCAATCCCTGGCACAATTAAAATTTGCGACAGTAAAAAATTATTTTTTGAAAAATCTACTGTAGAAAAGGCAATCCCTGGCGTAATTAAAATTTGCGATAGTAAAAAATTATTTTTTGCAAAATTTACTATAGAAAAGGCAATCCCTGGCGCAATTAAAATTTGCGACAGTAGAAAATTATTTTTTGAATAATTTACTATAGAAAAGGCAATCCCTGGCGTAATTAAAATTTGCGACAGTAAAAAATTATTTTTTGAACAATTTACTATAGAAAAGGCAATCCCTGGCGTAATTAAAAATTGGGACAGTAAAAAATTATTTTTTGAGTAATTTACTATAGAAAAGGCAATCCCTGGCGTAATTAAAATTTGCGACAGTTGAAAATTATTTTTTGAATAATTTACTATAGAAAAGGCAATCCCTTGCGCAATTAAAATTTGCGACAGTAGAAAATTATTTTTTGAATAATTTACTATAGAAAAGGCAATCCCTGGCGCAATTAAAATTTGCGACAGTAAAAAATTATTTTTTGAAAAATTTACTATAGAAAAGGCAATCCCTGGCGTAATTAAAATTTGCGACAGTAGAAAATTATTTTTTGAATAATTTACTATAGAAAAGGCAATCCCTGGCTTAATTAAAATTTGCGACAGTATAAAATTATTTTTTGAATAATTTACTATAGAAAAGGCAATCCCTGGCGCACTTAAAATTTGCGACAGTAAAAAATTATTTTTTGAATAATTTACTATAGAAAAGGCAATCCCTGGCGTAATTAAAATTTGCGACAGTTGAAAATTATTTTTTGAATTATTTACTATAGAAAAGGCAATCCCTGGCGCAATTAAAATTTGCGACAGTATAAAATTAATTTTTGAAAAATTTACTGTAGAAAAGGCAATCCCTGGCGCAATTAAAATTTGCGACAGTAGAAAATTAATTTTTGAAAAATTTACTGTAGAAAAGGCAATCCCTGGCGCAATTAAAATTTGCGACAGTAGAAAATTATTTTTTGAAAAATTTACTGTAGAAAAGGCAATCCCTGGCGCAATTAAAATTTGCGACAGTAGAAAATTATTTTTTGAATAATTTACTATAGAAAAGGCAATCCCTGGCGTAATTAAAATTTGCGACAGTAAAAACTTATTTTTTGAATAATTTACTATAGAAAAGGCAATCCCTGGCGTAATTAAAATTTGCGACAGTAAAAAATTATTTTTT
This sequence comes from Dioctria linearis, assembly GCA_963930735.1. Lineage (NCBI taxonomy): Eukaryota > Metazoa > Arthropoda > Insecta > Diptera > Asilidae > Dioctria > Dioctria linearis. The sequence goes on along the minus strand of CAWVNZ010001755.1, from coordinate 14,397 downwards.
GAATAATTTACTATAGAAAAGGCATTCCCTGGCGTAATTAAAATTTGCGACAGTTGAAAATTATTTTTTGAATAATTTACTATAGAAAAGGCAATCCCTGGCGCAATTAAAATTTGCGACAGTAAAAAATTATTTTTTGAATAATTTACTATAGAAAAGGCAATCCCTGGCACAATTAAAATTTGCGACAGTAAAAAATTATTTTTTGAAAAATCTACTGTAGAAAAGGCAATCCCTGGCGTAATTAAAATTTGCGATAGTAAAAAATTATTTTTTGCAAAATTTACTATAGAAAAGGCAATCCCTGGCGCAATTAAAATTTGCGACAGTAGAAAATTATTTTTTGAATAATTTACTATAGAAAAGGCAATCCCTAGCGTAATTAAAATTTGCGACAGTAAAAAATTATTTTTTGAACAATTTACTATATAAAAGGCAATCCCTGGCGTAATTAAAAATTGGGACAGTAAAAAATTATTTTTTGAGTAATTTACTATAGAAAAGGCAATCCCTGGCGTAATTAAAATTTGCGACAGTTGAAAATTATTTTTTGAATAATTTACTATAGAAAAGGCAATCCCTTGCGCAATTAAAATTTGCGACAGTAGAAAATTATTTTTTGAATAATTTACTATAGAAAAGGCAATCCCTGGCGCAATTAAAATTTGCGACAGTAAAAAATTATTTTTTGAATAATTTACTATAGAAAAGGCAATCCCTGGCACAATTAAAATTTGCGACAGTAAAAAATTATTTTTTGAAAAATCTACTGTAGAAAAGGCAATCCCTGGCGTAATTAAAATTTGCGATAGTAAAAAATTATTTTTTGCAAAATTTACTATAGAAAAGGCAATCCCTGGCGCAGTTAAAATTTGCGACAGTAAAAAATTATTTTTTGAATAATTTACTATAGAAAAGGCAATCCCTGGCGCAATTAAAATTTGCGACAGTAAAAAATAATTTTTTGAATAATTTACTATAGAAAAGGCAATCCCTGGCGTAATTAAAATTTGCGACAGTAGAAAATTATTTTTTGAATAATTTACTATAGAAAATGCAATCCCTGGCGCACTTAAAATTTGCGACATTAAAAAATTATTTTTTGAATAATTTACTATAAAAAAGGCAATCCCTGGCGTAATTAAAATACGCGACAATAGAAAATTATTTTTTGAATAATTTACTATAGAAAAGGTAATCCCTGGCGTAATTAAAATTTGCGACAGTATAAAATTATTTTTTGAATAATTTACTATAGAAAAGGCAATCCCTGGCGCACTTAAAATTTGCGACAGTAAAAAATTATTTTTTGAATAATTTACTATAGAAAAGGCAATCCCTGGCGTAATTAAAATTTGCGACAGTTGAAAATTATTTTTTGAATAATTTACTATAGAAAAGGCAATCCCTGGCTTAATTAAAATTTGCGACAGTAAAAAATTATTTTTTGAATAATTTACTATAGAAAGGGCAATCCCTGGCGTAATTAAAATTTGCGACAGTAGAAAATTATTTTTTGAAAAATTTACTGTAGAAAAGGCAATCCCTGGCGCAATTAAAATTTGCGACAGTAGAAAATTATTTTTTGAATAATTTACTATAGAAAAGGCAATCCCTGGCGTAATTAAAATTTGCGACAGTATAAAATTATTTTTTGAATAATTTACTATAGAAAAGGCAATCCCTGGCGCAATTAAAATTTGCGACAGTAAAAAATTATTTTTTGAATAATTTACTATAGAAAAGGCAATCCCTGGCGCAATTAAAATTTGTGACAGTAAAAAATTATTTTGTGAGAAATTTACTATAGAAAAGGCAATCCCTGGCGCAATTAAAATTTGCGAAAATATAAAATTATTTTTTGAATAATTTACTATAGAAAAGGCAATCCCTGGCGTAATTAAAATTTGCGACAGTAAAAAATTATTTTGTGAGAAATTTACTATAGAAAAGGCAATCCCTGGCGTAATTAAAATTTGCGACAGTTGAAAATTATTTTTTGAATAATTTACTATAGAAAAGGCAATCCCTGGCTAATTAAAATTTGCGACAGTAGAAAATTATTTTTTGAATAATTTACTATAGAAAAGGCAATCCCTGGCGCAATTAAAATTTGCGACAGTAAAAAATAATTTTTTGAATAATTTACTATAGAAAAGGCAATCCCTGGCGTAATTAAAATTTGCGACAGTAGAAAATTATTTTTTGAATAATTTACTATAGAAAATGCAATCCCTGGCGCACTTAAAATTTGCGACATTAAAAAATTATTTTTTGAATAATTTACTATAAAAAAGGCAATCCCTGGCGTAATTAAAATACGCGACAATAGAAAATTATTTTTTGAATAATTTACTATAGAAAAGGTAATCCCTGGCGTAATTAAAATTTGCGACAGTATAAAATTATTTTTTGAATAATTGACTATAGAAAAGGCAATCCCTGGCGCACTTAAAATTTGCGACAGTAAAAAATTATTTTTTGAATAATTTACTATAGAAAAGGCAATCCCTGGCGTAATTAAAATTTGCGACAGTTGAAAATTATTTTTTGAATAATTTACTATAGAAAAGGCAATCCCTGGCTTAATTAAAATTTGCGACAGTAAAAAATTATTTTTTGAATAATTTACTATAGAAAGGGCAATCCCTGGCGTAATTAAAATTTGCGACAGTAGAAAATTATTTTTTGAAAAATTTACTGTAGAAAAGGCAATCCCTGGCGCAATTAAAATTTGCGACAGTAGAAAATTATTTTTTGAATAATTTACTATAGAAAAGGCAATCCCTGGCGTAATTAAAATTTGCGACAGTATAAAATTATTTTTTGAATAATTTACTATAGAAAAGGCAATCCCTGGCGCAATTAAAATTTGCGACAGTAAAAAATTATTTTTTGAATAATTTACTATAGAAAAGGCAATCCCTGGCGCAATTAAAATTTGTGACAGTAAAAAATTATTTTGTGAGAAATTTACTATAGAAAAGGCAATCCCTGGCGCAATTAAAATTTGCGAAAATATAAAATTATTTTTTGAATAATTTACTATAGAAAAGGCAATCCCTGGCGTAATTAAAATTTGCGACAGTAAAAAATTATTTTGTGAGAAATTTACTATAGAAAAGGCAATCCCTGGCGTAATTAAAATTTGCGACAGTTGAAAATTATTTTTTGAATAATTTACTATAGAAAAGGCAATCCCTGGCTAATTAAAATTTGCGACAGTAGAAAATTATTTTTTGAATAATTTACTATAGAAAAGGCAATCCCTGGCGTAATTAAAATTTGCGACAGTAAAAACCTATTTTTTGAATAATTTACTATAGAAAAGGCAATCCCTGGCGTAATTAAAATTTGCGACAGTAAAAAATTATTTTTTGAATAATTTACTATAGAAAAGGCATTCCCTGGCGTAATTAAAATTTGCGACAGTTGAAAATTATTTTTTGAATAATTTACTATAGAAAAGGCAATCCCTGGCGCAATTAAAATTTGCGACAGTAAAAAATTATTTTTTGAATAATTTACTATAGAAAAGGCAATCCCTGGCACAATTAAAATTTGCGACAGTAAAAAATTATTTTTTGAAAAATCTACTGTAGAAAAGGCAATCCCTGGCGTAATTAAAATTTGCGATAGTAAAAAATTATTTTTTGCAAAATTTACTATAGAAAAGGCAATCCCTGGCGCAATTAAAATTTGCGACAGTAGAAAATTATTTTTTGAATAATTTACTATAGAAAAGGCAATCCCTGGCGTAGTTAAAATTTGCGACAGTAAAAAATTATTTTTTGAACAATTTACTATAGAAAAGGCAATCCCTGGCGTAATTAAAAATTGGGACAGTAAAAAATTATTTTTTGAGTAATTTACTATAGAAAAGGCAATCCCTGGCGTAATTAAAATTTGCGACAGTTGAAAATTATTTTTTGAATAATTTACTATAGAAAAGGCAATCCCTTGCGCAATTAAAATTTGCGACAGTAGAAAATTATTTTTTGAATAATTTACTATAGAAAAGGCAATCCCTGGCGCAATTAAAATTTGCGACAGTAAAAAATTATTTTTTGAAAAATTTACTATAGAAAAGGCAATCCCTGGCGTAATTAAAATTTGCGACAGTAGAAAATTATTTTTTGAATAATTTACTATAGAAAAGGCAATCCCTGGCTTAATTAAAATTTGCGACAGTATAAAATTATTTTTTGAATAATTTACTATAGAAAAGGCAATCCCTGGCGCACTTAAAATTTGCGACAGTAAAAAATTATTTTTTGAATAATTTACTATAGAAAAGGCAATCCCTGGCGTAATTAAAATTTGCGACAGTTGAAAATTATTTTTTGAATTATTTACTATAGAAAAGGCAATCCCTGGCGCAATTAAAATTTGCGACAGTATAAAATTAATTTTTGAAAAATTTACTGTAGAAAAGGCAATCCCTGGCGCAATTAAAATTTGGGACAGTAGAAAATTAATTTTTGAAAAATTTACTGTAGAAAAGGCAATCCCTGGCGCAATTAAAATTTGCGACAGTAGAAAATTATTTTTTGAAAAATTTACTGTAGAAAAGGCAATCCCTGGCGCAATTAAAATTTGCGACAGTAGAAAATTATTTTTTGAATAATTTACTATAGAAAAGGCAATCCCTGTCGTAATTAAAATTTGCGACAGTAAAAACTTATTTTTTGAATAATTTACTATAGAAAAGGCAATCCCTGGCGTAATTAAAATTTGCGACAGTAAAAAATTATTTTTTGAATAATTTACTATAGAAAAGGCATTCCCTGGCGTAATTAAAATTTGCGACAGTTGAAAATTATTTTTTGAATAATTTACTATAGAAAAGGCAATCCCTGGCGCAATTAAAATTTGCGACAGTAAAAAATTATTTTTTGAATAATTTACTATAGAAAAGGCAATCCCTGGCACAATTAAAATTTGCGACAGTAAAAAATTATTTTTTGAAAAATCTACTGTAGAAAAGGCAATCCCTGGCGTAATTAAAATTTGCGATAGTAAAAAATTATTTTTTGCAAAATTTACTATAGAAAAGGCAATCCCTGGCGCAATTAAAATTTGCGACAGTAGAAAATTATTTTTTGAATAATTTACTATAGAAAAGGCAATCACTGGCGTAATTAAAATTTGCGACAGTAAAAAATTATTTTTTGAACAATTTACTATATAAAAGGCAATCCCTGGCGTAATTAAAAATTGGGACAGTAAAAAATTATTTTTTGAGTAATTTACTATAGAAAAGGCAATCCCTGGCGTAATTAAAATTTGCGACAGTTGAAAATTATTTTTTGAATAATTTACTATAGAAAAGGCAATCCCTTGCGCAATTAAAATTTGCGACAGTAGAAAATTATTTTTTGAATAATTTACTATAGAAAAGGCAATCCCTGGCGCAATTAAAATTTGCGACAGAAAAAAATTATTTTTTGAAAAATTTACTATAGAAAAGGCAATCCCTGGCGCAATTAAAATTTGCGACAATAGAAAATTATTTTTTGAAAAATTTACTGTAGAAAAGGCAATCCCTGTCGCAATTAAAATTTGCGACAGTAGAAAATTATTTTTTGAATAATTTACTATAGAACAGGCAATCACTGGCGTAATTAAAATTTGCGACAGTATAAAATTATTTTTTGAATAATTTACTATAGAAAAGGCAATCCCTGGCGCAATTAAAATTTGCGACGGTAAAAAATTATTTTTTGAATAATTTACTTTAGAAAAGGCAATCCCTGGCGTAATTAAAATTTGCGACAGGATAAAATTATTTTTTGAATAATTTACTATAGAAAAGGCAATCCCTAGCGTAATTAAAATTTGCGACAGTAGAAAATTATTTTTTGAATAATTTACTATAGAAAAGGCAATCCCTGGCGTAACTAAAATTTGCGACAGTAAAAAATAATTTTTTGAATAATTTACTATAGAAAAGGCAATCCCTGGCGTAATTAAAAATTGCGACAGTAAAAAATTATTTTTTGAGTAATTTACTATAGAAAAGGCAATCCCTGGCGTAATTAAAATTTGCGACAATTGAAAATTATTTTTTTGAATAATTTACTATAGAAAAGGCAATCCCTTGCGCAATTAAAATTTGCGACAGTAGAAAATTATTTTTTGAATAATTTACTATAGAAAAGGCAATCCCTGGCGCAATTAAAATTTGCGACAGTAAAAAATTATTTTTTGAAAAATTTACTATAAAAAAGTCAATCCCTGGCGTAATTAAAATTTGCGACAGTAGAAAATTATTTTTTGAATAATTTACTATAGAAAAGGCAATCCCTGGCGTAATTAAAATTTGCGACAGTATAAAATTATTTTTTGAATAATTTACTATAGAAAAGGCAATCCCTGGCGTATTTAAAATTTGCGACAGTATAAAATTAATTTTTGAAAAATTTACTGTAGAAAAGGCAATCCCTGGCGCAATTAAAATTTGCGACAGTAGAAAATAATTTTTTGAAAAATTTACTGTAGAAAAGGCAATCCCTGGCGCAATTAAAATTTGCGACAGTAGAAAATTATTTTTTGAATAATTTACTATAGAAAAGGCAATCCCTGGCTCAATTAAAATTTGCGACAGTAGAAAATTATTTTTTGAAAAATTTACTGTAGAAAAGGCAATCCCTGGCGCAATTAAAATTTGCGACAGTAGAAAATTATTTTTTGAATAATTTACTATAGAAAAGGCAATCCCTGGCGTAATTAAAATTTGCGACAGTATAAAATTATTTTTTGAATAATTTACTATAGAAAAGGCAATCCCTGGCGCAATTAAAATTTGTGACAGTAAAAAATTATTTTGTGAGAAATTTACTATAGAAAAGGCAATCCCTGGCGCAATTAAAATTTGCGAAAATATAAAATTATTTTTTGAATAATTTACTATAGAAAAGGCAATCCCTGGCGCACTTAAAATTTGCGACAGTAAAAAATTATTTTTTGAATAATTTACTATAGAAAAGGCAATCCCTGGCGTAATTAAAATTTGCGACAGTTGAAAATTATTTTTTGAATAATTTACTATAGAAAAGGCAATCCCTGGCTAATTAAAATTTGCGACAGTAGAAAATTATTTTTTGAATAATTTACTATAGAAAAGGCAATCCCTGGCGTAATTAAAATTTGCGACAGTAAAAACTTATTTTTTGAATAATTTACTATAGAAAAGGCAATCCCTGGCGTAATTAAAATTTGCGACAGTAAAAAATTATTTTTTGAATAATTTACTATAGAAAAGGCATTCCCTGGCGTAATTAAAATTTGCGACAGTTGAAAATTATTTTTTGAATAATTTACTATAGAAAAGGCAATCCCTGGCGCAATTAAAATTTGCGACAGTAAAAAATTATTTTTTGAATAATTTACTATAGAAAAGGCAATCCCTGGCACAATTAAAATTTGCGACAGTAAAAAATTATTTTTTGAAAAATCTACTGTAGAAAAGGCAATCCCTGGCGTAATTAAAATTTGCGATAGTAAAAAATTATTTTTTGCAAAATTTACTATAGAAAAGGCAATCCCTGGCGTAATTAAAATTTGCGACAGTAGAAAATTATTTTTTGAATAATTTACTATAGAAAAGGCAATCCCTGGCTTAATTAAAATTTGCGACAGTATAAAATTATTTTTTGAATAATTTACTATAGAAAAGGCAATCCCTGGCGCACTTAAAATTTGCGACAGTAAAAAATTATTTTTTGAATAATTTACTATAGAAAAGGCAATCCCTGGCGTAATTAAAATTTGCGACAGTTGAAAATTATTTTTTGAATTATTTACTATAGAAAAGGCAATCCCTGGCGCAATTAAAATTTGCGACAGTATAAAATTAATTTTTGAAAAATTTACTGTAGAAAAGGCAATCCCTGGCGCAATTAAAATTTGCGACAGTAGAAAATTAATTTTTGAAAAATTTACTGTAGAAAAGGCAATCCCTGGCGCAATTAAAATTTGCGACAGTAGAAAATTATTTTTTGAAAAATTTACTGTAGAAAAGGCAATCCCTGGCGCAATTAAAATTTGCGACAGTAGAAAATTATTTTTTGAATAATTTACTATAGAAAAGGCAATCCCTGGCGTAATTAAAATTTGCGACAGTAAAAACTTATTTTTTGAATAATTTACTATAGAAAAGGCATTCCCTGGCGTAATTAAAATTTGCGACAGTTGAAAATTATTTTTTGAATAATTTACTATAGAAAAGGCAATCCCTGGCACAATTAAAATTTGCGACAGTAAAAAATTATTTTTTGAAAAATCTACTGTAGAAAAGGCAATCCCTGGCGTAATTAAAATTTGCGATAGTAAAAAATTATTTTTTGCAAAATTTACTATAGAAAAGGCAATCCCTGGCGCAATTAAAATTTGCGACAGTAGAAAATTATTTTTTGAATAATTTACTATAGAAAAGGCAATCCCTGGCGTAATTAAAATTTGCGACAGTAAAAAATTATTTTTTGAACAATTTACTATATAAAAGGCAATCCCTGGCGTAATTAAAAATTGGGACAGTAAAAAATTATTTTTTGAGTAATTTACTATAGAAAAGGCAATCCCTGGCGTAATTAAAATTTGCGACAGTTGAAAATTATTTTTTGAATAATTTACTATAGAAAAGGCAATCCCTTGCGCAATTAAAATTTGCGACAGTAGAAAATTATTTTTTGAATAATTTACTATAGAAAAGGCAATCCCTGGCGCAATTAAAATTTGCGACAGTAAAAAATTATTTTTTGAATAATTTACTATAGAAAAGGCAATCCCTGGCACAATTAAAATTTGCGACAGTAAAAAATTATTTTTTGAAAAATCTACTGTAGAAAAGGCAATCCCTGGCGTAATTAAAATTTGCGATAGTAAAAAATTATTTTTTGCAAAATTTACTATAGAAAAGGCAATCCCTGGCGTAATTAAAATTTGCGATAGTAAAAAATTATTTTTTGCAAAATTTACTATAGAAAAGGCAATCCCTGGCGCAATTAAAATTTGCGACAGTAAAAAATTATTTTTTGAATAATTTACTATAAAAAAGGCAATCCCTGGCGTAATTAAAATACGCGACAATAGAAAATTATTTTTTGAATAATTTACTATAGAAAAGGTAATCCCTGGCGTAATTAAAATTTGCGACAGTATAAAATTATTTTTTGAATAATTTACTATAGAAAAGGCAATCCCTGGCGCACTTAAAATTTGCGACAGTAAAAAATTATTTTTTGAATAATTTACTATAGAAAAGGCAATCCCTGGCGTAATTAAAATTTGCGACAGTTGAAAATTATTTTTTGAATAATTTACTATAGAAAAGGCAATCCCTGGCTTAATTAAAATTTGCGACAGTAAAAAATAATTTTTTGAATAATTTACTATAGAAAGGGCAATCCCTGGCGTAATTAAAATTTGCGACAGTAAAAAATTATTTTTTGAATAATTTACTATAGAAAAGGCAATCCCTGGCGTATTTAAAATTTGCGACAGTATAAAATTAATTTTTGAAAAATTTACTGTAGAAAAGGCAATCCCTGGCGCAATTAAAATTTGCGACAGTAGAAAATTATTTTTTGAAAAATTTACTGTAGAAAAGGCAATCCCTGGCGCAATTAAAATTTGCGACAGTAGAAAATTATTTTTTGAAAAATTTACTGTAGAAAAGGCAATCACTGGCGCAATTAAAATTTGCGACAGTAGAAAATTATTTTTTGAATAATTTACTGTAGAAAAGGCAATCCCTGGCGCAATTAAAATTTGCGACAGTAGAAAATTATTTTTTGAAAAATTTACTGTAGAAAAGGCAATCCCTGGCGCAATTAAAATTTGCGACAGTAGAAAATTATTTTTTGAATAATTTACTATAGAAAAGGCAATCCCTGGCGTAATTAAAATTTGCGACAGTATAAAATTATTTTTTGAATAATTTACTATAGAAAAGGCAATCCCTGGCGCAATTAAAATTTGCGACAGTAAAAAATTATTTTTTGAATAATTTACTATAGAAAAGGCAATCCCTGGCGTAATTAAAATTTGCGACAGTATAAAATTATTTTTTGAATAATTTACTATAGAAAAGGCAATCCCTGGCGTAATTAAAATTTGCGACAGTAGAATATTATTTTTTGAATAATTTACTATAAAAAAGGCAATCCCTGGCGTAATTAAAATTTGCGACAGTAAAAAATTATTTTGTGAGAAATTTACTATAGAAAAGGCAATCCCTGGCGCAATTAAAATTTGCGACAGTATAAAATTATTTTTTGAATAATTTACTATAGAAAAGGCAATCCCTGGCGTAATTAAAATTTGCGACAGTTGAAAATTATTTTTTGAATAATTTACTATAGAAAAGGCAATCCCTGGCGCAATTAAAATTTGCGACAGTAAAAAATTATTTTTTGAATAATTTACTATAGAAAAGGCAATCCCTGGCGCAATTAAAATTTGCGACAGTAAAAAAATATTTTTTGAAAAATTTACTGTAGAAAAGGCAATCCCTGGCGAAATTAAAATTTGCGACAGTAAAAAATTATTTTTTGCATAATTTACTATAGAAAAGGCAATCCCTGGCGTAATTAAAATTTTCGACAGTAAAAAATTAATATTTTGAAAAATTTACTGTAGAAAAGGCAATCCCTGGCGCACTTAAAATTTGCGACAGTAGAAAATTATTTTTTGAATAATTTGCTATAGAAAAGGCAATCCCTGGCGCACTTAAAATTTGCGACAGTAGAAAATTATTTTTTGAATAATTTACTATAGAATAGGCAATCCCTGGCGCAATTAAAATTTGCGACAGTAAAAAATTATTTTTTGAATAATTTACTATAGAAAAGGCAATCCCTGGCGTAATTAAAATTTGCGACAGTAGAAAATTATTTTTTGAATAATTTACTATAAAAAAGGCAATCCCTGGCGCAATTAAAATTTGCGACAGTAAAAAATTATTTTTTGAATAATTTACTATAGAAAAGTCAATCCCTGGCGTAATTAAAATTTGCGACAGTATAAAATTATTTTTTGAATAATTTACTATAGAAAAGGCAATCCCTGGCGCACTTAAAATTTGCGACAGTAAAAAATTATTTTTTGAATAATTTACTATAGAAAAGGCAATCCCTGGCGTAATTAAAATTTGCGACAGTTGAAAATTATTTTTTGAATAATTTACTGTAGAAAAGGCAATCCCTGGCGTAATTAAAATTTGCGACAGTAGAAAATTATTTTTTGAATAATTTACTATAGAAAAGGCAATCCCTGGCGTAATTAAAATTTCCGACAGTTGAAAATTATTTTTTGAATAATTTACTATAGAAAAGGCAATCCCTGGCGCAATTAAAATTTGCGACAGTAGAAAATTTTTTTTTGAATAATTTGCTATAGAAAAGGCAATCCCTGGCGCACTTAAAATTTGCGACAGTAGAAAATTATTTTTTGAATAATTTACTATAGAAAAGGCAATCCCTGGCGCAATTAAAATTTGCGACAGTAAAAAATTATTTTTTGAATAATTTACTATAGAAAAGGCAATCCCTGGCGTAATTAAAATTTGCGACAGTAGAAAATTATTTTTTGAATAATTTACTATAGAAAAGGCAATCCCTGGCGTAATTAAAATTTGCGACAGTTGAAAATTATTTTTTGAATAATTTACTATAGAAAAGGCAATCCCTGGCGCAATTAAAATTTGCGACAGTAAAAAATTATTTTTTGCAAAATTTACTATAGAAAAGGCAATCCCTGGCGTAATTAAAATTTGCGACAGTATAAAATTATTTTTTGAATAATTTACTATAGAAAAGGCAATCCCTGGCGTAATTAAAATTTGCGACAGTAGAAAATTATTTTTTGAATAATTTACTATAGAAAAGGCAATCCCTGGCGTAATTAAAATTTGCGACAGTTGAAAATTATTTTTTGAATAATTTACTATAGAAAAGGCAATCCCTGGCGTAAATAAAATTTGCGACAGTAGAAAATTATTTTTTGAATAATTTACTATAGAAAAGGCAATCCCTGGCGTAATTAAAATTTGCGACAGTAGAAAATTATTTTTTGAATAATTTACTATAGAAAAGGCAATCCCTGGCGCAATTAAAATTTGCGACAGTAAAAAATTATTTTTTGAATAATTTACTATAGAAAAGGCAATCCCTGGCGTAATTAAAATTTGCGACATTATAAAATTATTTTTTGAATAATTTACTATAGAAAAGGCAATCCCTGGCGCCCTTAAAATTTGCGACAGTAAAAAATTATTTTTTGAATAATTTACTATAGAAAAGGCAATCCCTGGCGTAATTAAAATTTGCGACAGTTGAAAATTATTTTTTGAATAATTTACTATAGAAAAGGCAATCCCTGGCGCAATTAAAATTTGCGACAGTAAAAAATTATTTTTTACAAAATTTACTATAGAAAAGGCAATCCCTGGCGTAATTAAAATTTGCGACACTATAAAATTATTTTTTGAATAATTTAATATAGAAAAGGCAATCCCTGGCGTAATTAAAATTTGCGACAGTAGAAAATTATTTTTTGAATAATTTACTATAGAAAAGGCAATCCCTGGCGTAATTAAAATTTGCGACAGTTGAAAATTATTTTTTGAATAATTTACTATAGAAAAGGCAATCCCTGGCGTAAATAAAATTTGCGACAGTAGAAAATTATTTTTTGAATAATTTACTATAGAAAAGGCAATCCCTGGCGTAATTAAAATTTGCGACAGTAAAAAATTATTTTGTGAGAAATTTACTATAGAAAAGGCAATCCCTGGCGCAATTAAAATTTACGACAGTATAAAATTATTTTTTGAATTATTTACTGTAGAAAAGGCAATCCCTGGCGCACTTAAAATTTGCGACAGTAAAAAATTATTTTTTGAATAATTTACTATAGAAAAGGCAATCCCTGGCGTAATTAAAATTTGCGACAGTTGAAAATTATTTTTTGAATAATTTACTATAGAAAAGGCAATCCCTGGCGTAAATAAAATTTGCGACAGTAGAAAATTATTTTTTGAATAATTTACTATAGAAAAGGCAATCCCTGGCGTAATTAAAATTTGCGACAGTAAAAAATTATTTTTTGAATAATTTACTATAGAAAAGGCAATCCCTGGCGTAATTAAAATTTGCGACAGTAAAAAATTATTTTTTGAATAATTTACTATAGAAAAGGCAATCCCTGGCGTAATTAAAATTTGCGACAGTAAAAAATTATTTTTTGAATAATTTACTATAGAAAAGGCAATCCCTGGCGTAATTAAAATTTGCGACAGTAAAAAATTATTTTTTGAATAATTTACTATAGAAAAGGCAATCCCTGGCGTAATTAAAATTTGCGACAGTTGAAAATTATTTTTTGAATAATTTACTATAGAAAAGGCAATCCCTGGCGCAATTAAAATTTGCGACAGTAAAAAATTATTTTTTGAATAATTTACTATAGAAAAGGCAATCCCTGGCGCAATTAAAATTTGCGACAATATAAAATTATTTTTTGAATAATTTACTATAGAAAAGGCAATCCCTGGCGTAATTAAAATTTGCGACAGTATAAAATTATTTTTTGAATAATTTACTATAGAAAAGGCAATCCCTGGCGCACTTATAATTTGCGACAGTAAAAAATTATTTTTTGAATAATTTACTATAGAAAAGGCAATCCCTGGCGTAATTAAAATTTGCGACAGTAGAAAATTATTTTTTGAATAATTTACTATAGAAAAGGCAATCCCTGGCGCAATTAAAATTTGCGACAGTAAAAAATTATTTTTTGAATAATTTACTATAGAAAAGGCAATCCCTGGCGCACTTAAAATTTGCGACAGTAAAAAATTATTTTTTGAATAATTTACTATAGAAAAGCAATCCCTGGCGCACTTAAAATTTCCGACAGTAAAAAATTATTTTTTGAATAATTTACTATAGAAAAGGCAACCCCTAGCGTAATTAAAATTTGCGACAGTATAAAATTATTTTTTGAATAATTTACTATAGAAAAGGCAATCCCTGGCGCACTTAAAATTTGCGACAGTAAAAAATTATTTTTTGAATAATTTACTATAGAAAAGGCAATCCCTGGCGCACTTAAAATTTGCGACAGTAAAAAATTATTTTTTGAATAATTTACTATAGAAAAGGCAATCCCTGGCGTAATTAAAATTTGCGACAGTAGAAAATTATTTTTTGAATAATTTACTATAGAAAAGGCAATCCCTGGCGCAATTAAAATTTGCGACAGTAAAAAATTATTTTTGAATAATTTACTATAGAAAAGGCAATCCCTGGCGCACTTAAAAATTGCGACGGTAGAAAATTATTTTTTGAATAATTTACTATAGAAAAGGCAATCCCTGGCGTAATTAAAATTTGC
>CAWVNZ010001754.1:0-64005 GCA_963930735.1 Dioctria linearis | reverse complement strand
ATACACTCTCTGAATGCTGGGTTTTAATTCAGATGGAGCTCGATTATTGGAAAATCTCTAGCGTTTTTGCGTCTACAATCTCGCACATCGTGGTTATACATCCCACAGTTTACACAGTATGGTGTGTTCTTTCTTTTTAGGCATTCTGAATAAGTATGACCTCTTAATTTACAGACTACAATTGATTTTACTCAAAATTTTATCTCTATTTCTTACATTTGATTTATTTGGTTCACACTTTCACTTGTCTGCCTTTCAGTTGGTGTTGTATGTGTAAAGTATGTAAACTGTATGGGCCCGGGATGTAATGCACTATTTGGCTGACTATGGGGCCATAGCCCCTTTCCAGGTTGCGTCATGTTTAAATTATCTGGATTGTTTGATGGCAGATAGTTTGTTTGTACTTGGACCGGGTTATTCAGAGAGACGTTTGAATTAAATGGTACCGGAAAGCCGTTCCATGTCTAGTGCCTTTGCGTGAGTTCATCTAGCGTTCCATCATCAACAGATCGTCAACAGATATTGGCACAAGTGAGGGTTCACTACACCTGGGATTTTACTGGTGGTGCTGCTGTGGCAGTATATTTTGAGTCAGCCGCCTCTTTACACAAATTTAACGTTTGCTTTAATCTTGCCGTAAAGGCTGATAATGTTTCGAGAGGGAACTGACGTGTAGTTATCAATTTATTTACCATTTCCTCGTACGTCTCACGGGGAGGTACGTCCTGTTTAGACGTTTCTCTACCCCTCTGAATGTCGTAGGAGTATCCGAGGTGAACAGCTGATATGCCTCACCTAGAAGTCTGGTTGGGAGTATTTGTAGAAAAAGAGTTTGTTCTTCGGCCGACAAGCACTGCTTATACATATACATACTTGTCTGCAACAACCCAAAAATGTCTGTAGCTCTAGGCTTAACTTAGGACCGCTAACTTTGCTACTTTTATATAGTCTGCCATGTCGACTTTCAAATTCTTCTGCAGCTTTTATCTGAACACTGTATTTTCTAAGGAGGTTTCACCAAAACTAGTGTCGCTACTGCTGGTTTCCATAAGGGAGTCGCCCAGCCAGTTTAGGGTTATTTCAGCTTCCGAGGACTCAATATCGGGTTCACGATGTTCGCTATTATTTTCTACGGCAAGCGAGCGCGAGAATCCGTCGAAATCACTGAGTGCCTCTCGGAATTTTTCTGTTTCTTTTTAAAATGCTCGATTTTTTCGAGTTTCTTCTTTCTAGAGGAAGCTATTTGTTTATCAATCTGGTCGCACTGAATAACAGAAATTCCTGCAGACTCTCGAACTCGCTTTTCTAAATTTTGTAAATATAAATTTCAATCTAAATTTGCACTAAGCCATACTTGTTTGAGACCGGTTAGCACAGTCCCACTTCTTAATGTGGCTCCTGATGGGATGTCTTCTGCTTGTGCTGAAGATTGCGCGGGATTAGAAATTGTTCTCTCAACTGCTTCCTTCGAGCTTGGGTTGCCTCCTTCGAGCCGGGGCGGAATTTCCTTTTCGTCTCCCGGCAAGGAAGACTGTTGATTTCCTGGGTTGCTTCCCGCTCGCCGGGACGGGTTGTGCCTATAGTCGTCCGGCGGGGAAGTTTGAGGATTTATTTGTACCGGGTTGTCCTTAGGATCGCCAGTCTAGTCTTCTGCTGCTACTGTTGTTGTCTCTACTTCCTGCTCCTGCCGAGGTCGTTGTTCGTGGGTCGTCTGCTGGACTTCCTTGTCGCTCACGTAACCTTTCACGTCCCGGGCAGGGTTGGAGCTCACAAATATCCCGCGTTTGTGCTTTGCACTTTGCTGAGGGCTTGTCTGCTTACTCGCCTGGAGCAGGGGTAGTTAAAGCTGTACTACCCCGAGCGTTGGAGGTAACCAAAAACGAATGCCCCCAAAGCCAGACTCAGCTCCAGTTGAAGGGTTAGGGTGTCTTGCCCAGCACTAGTTCTAGGTCTTGCCTCTTTTTGTTTGTGGAGGACCAAGGGTTTTCAAGCACTTATGTTCTTGTAACTTTAACCGGCTTCCTTGATTCTACCGGCTGCGCCAAATTGCTCAATACGGGGTAATACTCACGCCTTATCTCTTGAATAGTACTCCTTAACTGCCTTGAACAATGGAGGTAGCAATTTCAATTACTTTAAATATTCCGAAATCTAATTCATCGCTTACTAGCTCTTTTTCTTTTAATTTTGAATATTTTCCGAGATCTAATTCATCGCTTACTAATATTTTTTTTTAACCTTTTTTATTCTTCGAGATCTTATCCGTGCCGTGTCGTGCTCGCTGAGTACAAAAATCGAACTCCCCTTTTGATCACATTCATTGCAATCAAGAGACATCGTTCAGGGTAGAAAATGCATCGTTTGCATTTCTACCCTGAAAAAAATTTTCATTCGTTCCTGCCTTGATTAAACATATCCATAATATTTTTCGATGGACGGTGGCTTGAATTAATGTAATTCTATCCTTTAATAAACATCAGCCACCGTCCCGTCATTGAAAATCGCGGCGCTCATATACATGTAATGTATTTGTGCTGCGCGACTTTCATATCGTGAAATTTTTAGCGTAATATTTGTGGGAAAAATATGTGAAGGAACTACTGACGCTGTTTTCTTCGCGTATTTTTCTGATAAGCCAACCAAGTTTTAAGCATGGTTAGCTTATGAAAATTGTCTGAATACATTTACCAGGCTAGATGGTGCTGTCTTTGCGTGTATGTGTTTATGCACAACACACCGTAAAACGAGGACTGCCTGTATATAATATGCACTTAAATTATTAAATTACATAAAGCTTCACTAATCACCCGGAACTCTGAAATATTTGACTTTAAGAAACGTCAAAATAGGTCCAATTATGTTCAATCTGATTATCATTGAATGGCTTACTCAGGTGGGCTGTATTCTAACGATACCCTGCTTCTTTATTACTTATTTATTCAACAGCCGTGATCCGTGAAAATTTCACTTTTTCCGAAGTACGCACCAGAAAAATTAAAAAAAAAACTTTATTCCTCATAACTCAATATAACATAAAAAAACGATATAAATATTTTAATAAAAGTGTATGCTCTAAGCTAAGTGAAACATCCATAATAAAAAACCCACATAGCTCTATAAGTAAACAATCTAACAGAAAGTAATCCCCTTCCAATAATTCAAACAATTTCATCTTGTAATTAAATTTCAAGAAATTTTCCAATATATCTTTAGACATAACGAACGGACCCTGTCTATCTATCAACCTGTCAATTAGATACTTACTATAACACCTTTAATATAGAAACTGAGGTGGCAAGAGCATGGCTGGGCGTCGAATTATTTTCTACAGTTAATTCTCATGGGGGACCGAACATAAAAATTGTCTAAAGCTTAACAAATCCAAAGTATAGGTACACGAAAAGGCTTTTCGTAACAAATTTCGAAATTGAGCTTAAGCACAGTTGACATTATTGGAGTGAGGCTATTAAAGATGTATCATTTGTTGCCGGCCTACATGAAGGAGATATTTATTTAATGTGGGTGTGTCCATTTAAGATGGACCTAGAGAGGTATAATGGGAATTATTTATTGGTTGGTAGCATACATACTTCAGATGTTATTGCTACAACAACCAATCGAATGTTCAATAATTAAAATATAGTATTATTACCGATGGCTTAAAATACTGACAAAATATTTAACAATTGCAGGGGCATGAGTATGGTGGCAGATATATGTAGATCACTTTCACACTATCACCGATGCTGCTTTATCGGCTCCGTCTAGACACACATCCTCCACACCTTCCCACAAAACGACTCAGAAAAATAATACTTGAGGAATTTAATTGCTAATTATATGCTAATTATGTGCCAAACTGAATAATTTTCTGTACCGAAAGTTGAATAGTTTTTCTAAATATTCAAAATGCAGGGGGCAGGACGATTCCAAGCTGCACCTCGCCCTAGTATTAACTCTTTCAACTCTTCACCCAGGACTGAAAAATGTTACACTTGAAAAGTGGAATTTTTAAGCAATCATAATGGGGATATAAGACGACTTTGTCCATCACGCTGACCTAACTGCCCTTTCTAAAAAAAAAAAATTGATTCACTCAGGATTTAATGTGCCAATTACGTGATAATTCTTTTCCAAGAACAAAATATCGTGAAATACCTCGATCAAAACATCATTAAATTCTCGAATATAACAAATTAAGATTAAGCAAAGAATTAGCACAAAGATCCTGAGTGAATCAAAGCTGTTTTTGACAGGATTTTTAATAAAATGCGTTGGAAGATGACGTGGTCCTACACATAGGATTTTGATTGACTAAAAACTTGCATTAAACTTTCGAGCATAAGATTTTTAGATTTGACAAAGAATTAGCACATCAATTCTGAGCGAATTAAAAATTTTTGGTAACAATTTTAAGTGGACAGCGTGACGGACGAAGTAGTCCTTAATTCCCATTTTGATTACTTAAACACCCATTATTTTTTCGAGTAAAACCATCTTCATTTACATAGAGAATTAGCAGATAATTTTTGCGTGAATAAAAGCTTTGTTCTCAGAGTTAAACCGTTCTTTAGCAGCTAAAATGTGACAGCGGAGACTCCAAGAAAACATATATTAAAAACAAGAAAAGAAGACTTTTGCAATTTTTTTACGGAAATACAATGCGCGGTCATAATATTTCTAAAAACAGGTAGTTAAAATTATTTGGAAATATTAAAATAATATGCATAATGAGTACAATAAAAACAAATTAACAATGATATTGAATACACGACCACGACCTCGAGAAGAAATCCAATTCATCCATACTTACAGCAAAGACGTACAAAACTACGTTAACTGCAAAAATCCGGTCAATGAATTTATCAAATCTCACAACTCTGACAATAAATATTTTTAGCACGCTAAAGAACGGTCCGGGCGGATAAATTCAAGCTAATTTTTTAGAGACTTACTGGTGGTGCAATCTTTAATCAAAATCCAAAAGCCAAATTTAGCTCGTTGACATTAGTACCGTTTTCGCTAAAATTCAAGATAAATTTTCGCCAATATCCTTTAGCTTGCTAAATTTTCATACAAAATTTAGCTTAGCGCGGACCTTAGTACTAGGATTTAGTACTAAAAATTTTCAGGTTCAAACAATTAGCACATAATTTCCCCATGCTTTGTTGTCCCTGACCGTGTTCTGGAGTGAGGTTGGGGAGGAGGAATCTGGTTAGAGAGCCTTCAGACATAGGATCTCCGACTTCAATCCCAACATGTATAATAATAACAATGGAAAGATCAAGACCACCTTCCCTGTCTATCCCGATACAAATTCGACAATACTTTGAAGTCTAACGTTAACTCAAAAATAATGCTTGATTGTGTTATTTGTTTCGAATGAAATCGAATTCTTTCCACCGCTCTTGCTAGCAATTATGATAGATTAAGTGATCTAAATAATTTTAGCCAAATACGCTTTCCTTATGTAAAAAGGCTATGTAATATTAGATAGTATTAGATAGTTCAAAAGTAAAACACTTGTTTCCGTTCCACAAAACTTTTTAATTTTTAATGATTAATTGAAGTTGTGCGACGCGTTTCGTCCTATTAAGGCATGCTCAAGCACTTGCAAAAATTATACGACTGACTCAGTAAAAATTTAAAGCGACAGTTATAATTTAAACATATATATACAAACATAAGTGGAATGTTAATTTATTTCAATATAAGTATCGTTATTTTTATTTCTTTACAAAATTTGTTTTAATTAAATGACTGTATTCAAGCCTGAATATAACTAATTCCTTTGCCTACATAAAAAAAACAATAAGATAAAACTTGTATTAGGTAATTAAGTAATTGCTGAAAATGTAATCTCCGTTCAATGGGTCAATCTTCGTTTATTTTCGGTGAACGTGGAATTAACTGCCCCAAATTCTTTTACTTCCCTTCAAAGTCGACGAAAAATGCAACTTATAAAATTTCAAATATTTCTCTTTCCGCAAACAATGACTCAATGAAGTAATCGGTTACCAGAGGTAAAGTAGATAAGAGAAGATACACAAACTACGATCATTTCGGAATCAATTTTACACCTGATTTAACACACTGTTGAATCAGATACAAGTTGAAAACCGTTCACACAGTTATTACGGAAATCTAACTGATCATTATCCAAAAATGAGCGTTATCATTCTCTTTATTAATTTCTATGATCTCATATCTTTGCCAGTTCACACCCATGTTCTATTTGGTTCTTGATACTTACGTTTATTTGATCCCTTAAGTGAAAAAAGTAAATTAACCGAGCAGAGCGGGTATTGAGGTGGAAAACTATTCCATAGGTTTTTTTCATAACATTAATAAATTATTTCATTAAAACTGATCTAATATCGCAATATACCTAATTTTGATGAAAGGTATAAATTAACATTCCTCAAGTGATTAATGGGAGTATCCAACAAAGTCATATTTTCCTATCAGTGTTCTAATTTATTGATTCTGGATCTCTTCGAAATCCTGAAAAAGTAGAAATAAATTGCTAGTTGAGCTGAGTAGTTGAATTAAACGATTTATCATAACCTTTGGGGATTCTATAAGCACTGGACTATGGACACTCAGTTCATTTTGTTCGGTAGAAAACTTCATGTGATTTATGAATTTGGCTGCGATTCAATACTCAATAAAGAGATGCATGTCATTTTTTGAATTATGTCTCACATTTTATTAAGTAAGCCGAGCCAGCCATAGTCAAGTTTTGTGTTGTATTTATGAACTCCGTCTGGCCATGATAATATAAAGTTCCGAGTCAAATAATATATCCGTTCGGGGTTAGATCTATTCCATAAAGCCATGTTCATACACACATGCAATGTGGGCACTTGAATTGATTTAATGATGCCAGATCTTTTATTTATAATTTTTTCAAACTTTACGTAGTACATATCTAGGCCACAATGAAAGTAGTCAGCCACTTCTAGTAGTCCAAATGGCAAAAAAATTGTTAGATAAATTATCTTTCAGGACTGTCAATGATCTAGAACTTTTTCCCTTCTCAAATCCATTTCCAGATTATGGCTCTACAAAGCGAACATTTTCTGAATTTTCACTTCTTTTTTTCATTACTGCTTTATGAAGAAAGATGGTGCATTTTTGAAACCATTCACGACAGCTTCAAACAATCGATGGGCCTTAGCTGCAGTTTTCTTCAAGTTAAACAAGTAAATAAAAAATGCCCGCAAATGACGCTTATTCGGCTCACAGCTCAATATTTTTGCGCGAAAAAAATTATGTCATGCTGATACAAATTGCGAGGTCTTCAAGGTAATGGTGCTGCCCGATGTCCAACTTTACGATGTGATGTTTTACATCTGAAAATTTCAACCACAATTTACTGGTGGGGCCATCTGTTGTCAAACGCCGGAAACTTATTTGCAATCCAATAGTTTAATCAGATAGGTTTCTTTTGCTGGAAAATCCCCCCTTAGATCCATGTTTTAAAATTTTCCCTAGAGGACCTTCAGAAATATGTAATCTTTTTCCAATGTCCCTATTGGAGAAAGCATTAAATTGAATTAGGACTTATTTATTATTAAATTTTGCTAGCTGCTAATTTGCTATTTGCATCTATTGCTGCAGCTACGATTCTAATACTTCTTCAAATGATGTACATATGTGTTAACAAAAGAATTCATTAATAGTTTCCAATCAATACCTAACTCAAAAGTGCTCGAAAGATCTTTATCAATTTGCAATAATGATTAATAGTAAAATCCTTAAAGCAGTGAAAAACTGAAGAAGATGTTTTGACATATATGCGTCCATACCTGTTATCTTGGTGAAAAGGACAACACTATAATATTATTTTGACATTGTCTTTATTTAGTCATTACTAATTAATTTATTAAATAATAATAACGCCTAAAATCGCAAGTCATGTGACACACAGCTAGTATAGACACCATAGTAAACGCATAATCCACGTGTGTTTTGCTGCATACCAGTATAATACAAGCTGAGAAAACTGGTACGAGGTTAGAATAACTACTTGGGTTTTTTCCATGGTGTACGGAACTTTTTAATGATTTCAGCGCCACTTTGAGATAGTGACAAAATTATGACTTTTATGACTTTTGGTTCAAGTAGGCCTTTTGCCATTTTGACATTTTTGAAAAATACGTGTTTTCTTAGAAGCAAATATTAGAAGTTTTAAAACCTGTCAAATGAAACTATTTTGCGATCCACTAGCATGCTAAATAGAATACAGCGGTATCCCAAACATGGTAACCCAGTGTGCCAAGTTTGGAACTTCGGAATGGTAAAAGCAAAATCGGATAGAGTGCGTAAGAGCCAGAGCGAAAAATAAATCCACACTGTTTAAGGCTTTGTAAAGTTTCGGAATGGTACTCAGAAAAGAATTAAAATTCAGAAAGAGTCTTAAAAGAAATGTGAATTCGGATTTTTTACTGATTTTTTTCTAAATTTTGATGATATTTCCGAAACATTTCTTAAGCTTGAGTTGGACTGTAATTTTGTGTTCAGAGTTAGTTGAAAGTGAATGACAATTTTTGGAAGAGTGGGAAAGGTGAGTAATGTATAGTTGAATTATTATTAATAAAAATTTCAGTGCTTTTGTTAATTGCGTCAATAAGTTTATGGTATAAAGCATGTCAAGACAGCTGAAATATTAGCGTGAAACACACTGTTCAAAATCTATATAAGCTTATTTCTGTCCTGTTCGATATTCAAAAGTTAAGGCGAGAAGTCTTCAATTTGAAGGACGGAATGAAGACTTTGAGCAAGTGTAAAAGACACCCTTCAACTCAAGTGATGTTCCATTCGTTGCCTGCCTCGAAAATAAGTGGAACATATGTAGAAGCTGTCGAAGCATTGGTAAGCATGGAATTTTTCTTAACAATGAAAAAGGTTTTATTATTATAATTTTGAAAAAAGAATTTTTCTCAACGCTTGGAGGGTTGGTCTTGACCACTTTCACCACGACATCGTTCAACACCTTAATGCCGGAAGTTGCTGTGCATTTCACGCGGGTGGAACCGGGACAAAATATTAAAATATCAAATTTTTCAATTGTTTCCGTTTCCAAAAGTATTTGAAAATAGCATTTAAGTGTTGTCAAACATTTAATATACGAGTAAGTGTTTCATCACAGATGGGGCTCTTACCTACATCCATCAGCAAACATGGAAGACATAGAAAAGAGCCTGGAAGCAGTATTTTATAATGTAAAAGCCAGATTTAGTTAACCATAAACATGTGCGGTAAAATATTCCATTAAATAAACACGTTCCAAATATAAATATTTACCTTTTTATCTTTACAATCTTTATTTTCCGAACTGGCAAAACCCAACCAAATCTTAAAAATGTTTTAACGTCATTATTACATCCTAAACATATCCAATTTGAAAATAATACTGCTTATTTAAAACATTTTGAAAACATTTTAGAGTTTTACTAGTTCGGAACACTTTTTTATATATTTCTGAGAATTTGGTATGAATTCCTTAGAATTTCAATCGGAATTCAAATAAGAAGCTTGACAATTTTCTTTAGAAAATCGTTAGGAATTCATAAGATGGACAAACTTTTTCGTGTCGGTTTGAGGGGAAATGTTCAGCACTTTCGGCGTTTTTGTAAAAATTTACGTATTCTGCTTGCAACAGATTGGTTCGGAAAAAGTTTAAGAATCTGAAATATATTCGGAATTTTTTTAATTTTTCTTTAAAAATGCTTAGAAAAATTCCGAATTTGGCACACTGGGAACTATAAGAGCCGTGTCAACGGTATTAGTAAAAGCTATCGTACTGTGAATTTTAGGGATTTTGAAAAAAAAATCAAATTGTGCGTATGGTAATTTGTCCGGGAACTGTACTTTGCTCACAAGTGAATTGATGTGGAGGTCTCACGTAAGTGTTTTATTGAATTTCAAATTTAAAAATTGCAATGAGAAACCTTGCTGCCATATAATTTATACTTGCTTTCGACAAAATGTATTAATATGGCCAATTGGATGACCTCTGTCATTGAATCCCTTTGGTAGGCGATCAGAATAACCCCACTGATGAGACTCTCCGTTCGCTAGGTCGATTTTTTCCGCATTTTTAATGCAATTTGCAAATTCATTAAAATTAATTGCAGTGAATTTCAATTTACTATACACAAGACGTTCTATTGAGGTGAATCAAGAATATGATAAAGCATGTAATTAATGGTAACTGAAAACCATTAGCAAGGAAATCCCATCTATGGATCAGCAAATTCTTAAATTTTGAGCTTTTAGTTTTAGTTTGTTAGTAATGGACCACAAATTAATAGCCCTCATATATGCGAGAAGTGGAATAGTCAATGAGACCAACAGCAATGGCCAGTGGATTTATACAATTGAACATCGTCAGCATCCAGGTGCATATTAGAATTCCAAACTTGAACTAATTTGTGTGATTGAATCAGAGGATTGCAATCCCGAGGAATCCTGTGAACGTAGGGCAAATCAAGCCCCATTGTTCACCCTCCAGACCCATGAGTGTACGCACATAGGTCCAACCATCGTGTAATTTAGAACCATTTGATCTAGGTTTGGTTTACCACACAGTTCCTTTGTTGTTCTTTGATCTTCTAACCAAAGGCGACTATGTTGGTGGTCAGCCCAGCTTGAAATGATTGAGACAAGGTGTTTTGGTGCAATCCTGTCTATAGAGGCAGGTTCCTCCGAAGCTGCACCAACACGAGCAAGCTCGTCCGCCCTTTCATTCCCTCTGTACCCCGGCACCCACTGAACTATCACCCTGTTATTTCTAGAAAGGAGTACAGGGTGGTTTTGAACTCCATTAATAGTTTGAAGGTTATAAATGGTTTAGACAAAGCCTCGACAGCTGCTTGGCTGTCTGAGCAGGTGACTATCGGCTTGTTCTCATAATAATAATAAACTTATAAGTTGAAAATAACAGGGGATCAAGAATGGATTCCTGAGGTACATCAAACACCACTGGAACTGGAAACTGTTTGAAAATAATGCTTGTGATATGTTCCTCGAGTGGTTATAAATCAGCTTCGCAGAATGACAAGAAAAATTAAAGTCTATTAACGGTATCGAAACCCTTACATTGACGAATCAAAAAAAATTATAGTAGGTACTGTCAATTCATCTTTATCGACAGCACGAGCGATATTTAAAGACATAAAGGAGAGCAGATGTCCTAGTTGAAAATTTGTTTGGTACTCGGGCACAAGACTATTAAGATGTATATAATATATGTAATATTTTGAAATCTGTGGATGCATAATTTTCTGAATAACTTTACAAAGAAATGGTATAATACTTATTGGTCGAAGTTCACTTCATTTCGAGAATGACAAGAAAAATTAAAGTCTATTAACGGTATCGAAACCCTTACATTGACGAATCAAAAAAAATTATAGTAGGTACTGTCAATTCATCTTTATCGACAGCACGAGCGATATTTAAAGACATAAAGGAGAGCAGATGTCCTAGTTGAAAATTTGTTTGGTACTCGGGCACAAGACTATTAAGATGTATATAATATATGTAATATTTTGAAATCTGTGGATGCATAATTTTCTGAATAACTTTACAAAGAAATGGTATAATACTTATTGGTCGAAGTTCACTTCATTTCGAGTTTGTGTTTTTTGGTACTAGCGACCTTTAGTTAGTGACCTTTCATGACATAATATCGCTACAATTAGTGAAACACGAGTTGAAAATTTGAGTGAGTGTAGGAAGGATATAGAAAAGCCCTGCTTAGTGAATTTCGGGTTAAGATTATCAACAAAAATAGCACAATACAGCAACAATATCCATTGTAGGATTTAATTATACTGCAGCATTCACCCAAATTTTTTAGCGCGCGTCTTTTCGAAGAATTATTACTATAAACACGTGGATCCCCCTGTGTTGCTGAGCTAAACTCGAGCATGCGCTGATCTTTTGTAGTTCGCGTGAGCCGGCAGATGATACAATATTTCTGACCATTTATTAGTATGTACAGTGTGTTTCTTTGATAATTTGACTGTTGACATTATTTTGGAAAGTGTTTTTTTTTGTGTGTCCTTACTGGAGTTACATTTCAGGCAAGTGCATTTTAAACAAGTACGCACATAAGCTAGCTAACGCAGGAATACTTTCTACCGCATTTACTTTTTTTTTCAATATTTTGATAAAAAATGGGTTTAGAACAACAATGACTCAAGATAAGTTAAGTTTCCTCAGTCTCATGTGCATAGAAATTGACAAACTACGCAGTTTATCATTTGATGATGTCATCTGTGACTTTGGTCTGGCTAAGGCAAGAAAGATAATATTTTAGTTTAATATAATTCTTTAATCCTTATAGCATGTTTCAAGAGATTAGATAATAAGCCTTTGTAAATTGTGCCTTATTTTAAGATAAAGATTTATTATTTCACTATCTATATACTTCTTAATTGTATTTCAGTTTAACCCTACAGGTATCCGAAAATCACATTTGGCATTAACATATAATATTTAGACTTATAAAGGGCTGCATATTTCAAATAGCTTAGGGCCTTATCAAGTCTCAGTCCGGCCCTGACAATATCTTCCGTTATGACTCGAAAGTTACTAAAATTATCTATCACAATCTGCTCCCAAAATGCAACCCTTTTTGTGTTTTTTGCCTTATTATTAGTATATCCAAATATAAACTTCAGAATTTAGGCCTTATCGGATAATTTATAAAAGATTACGAAAAATCTTAATCTCTTCTTTATCTCGAAATGTTTCCTTTTATCACCTCCGTCTTCCTTTTCATAGATATTTTTAATTCTTCAAAATCCTTTATTATGACCTGTGTTGATTATGCGTATATTCTGGGACACGCTGTATATTTCTAGGCACATACTTGCAGTAAGCAAACTTCCAAACCGAGAGAAAATATTTAATTCAAGTAAAAGGCAGCAAATAAATTTGTTTAATTGTACATGTACAACCGAAGATCATGCCTTACAAATATCCATGACAAAAACTGTACCATTTCTCATCGTAATGAGTTCACATTTCTCTTAATGAAATTTTTGTTGGATAAATTCGAGGGTTTACCAAAACAAAACAGGAGTAAAGTTGTACAGATAATGAATGTGGGGTTTTCCCCTGAAATTTACTGAAGTTTTACTTTGGTTTTGCAGAGAGAACCTCCACTAAATAATTCTCTTCTTTTTTCAACGAACTTCCATCGTGCAAGAAGTCAGCAATAAAGCTCATTGTTAGAGGATTACTTGGACGTCATCTTCTTAATTAAGGTCACCAAACAGGACTCTCGCATGCACCAAAGTGGTGCCTTTTTCTTTATTAATCCTGAGCAGTGTAGTGAATATGACTGTAGTAGGTCAGTTATTAGAAGTGTGCGTTTGTTGGTTGCTTTAACATTTGTATTTGCGGACATATGTCCAAGGATTGCGTAACACATTCCTGGAAGAAACAGAAAAGGCAGTGTTTTGAAAATAATGCCTGTTGGTGGGCATATAAGTTTTTGTCTTAAGTAGGAGGATAATTACAGTAAGAGACTTTTAATTGCAGTAATTAGACTTATTTAATTAAACAATTTGAAAATTTTGAAGAGTATACCAAGCTTAAATCAATAATGTTTTCTTATACGCCGACGAAAATCTATATTTGAGGTTTGACGTTCAAACGTACATATACTTAGTATAACATCCTATGATTTTTCTCAAAAGACGTGCCAGATGCGAGGATGAAACCCATTGTCTAAGATACAGAAAAAAAACACAGTGTTACCCATTAGGTGGAGATCTACGAGACCAACAATAAATTTTAATTAACCCAGCTGTGGCATTAATTAATTAAGTGTATGAAAAAAAAACAATAACATAAGTTGTAACTAAACTAAAACATTAATATTGACAGTATTACGAAAAAAAAAATAGTTGTAACCTCGATGGCTGCTTGTAGATTTGTTTCCATGAACTCATCCCTTAATCGAGGAAAGAAGAAAGGAAATCAAAAATTGAAATAAATTAATGACCTTCCCTGCTTTGCTACCGTCTTGTTAAATAATTTATGAACAGCCTCCTTCTTGCGAATAATTTCAAAACTTTGATTCCATTTCCTTGGTTCCTCCAACGAGAACCTTTGTAATCTATAAAAATACTTTAATAACATTTTTATTTAAATTTACGTGGACGAATGGCATAAAATTCAATAAAGTTTTCAATAGGTTTCTATTTCTACCATAAATAAAGTCAACTAATGGTCAACAGAAGAGGTCGTTAAAGCTTTCGAGTGCCTTGTTGTGCTGCCCTGAAGAAACCACTTCGGTATGAATTTACCAACAGCATATTATCTACAAAACGTCTGAACAAGGAGCAGCTTGTTGGAATAATGCATTGATAGTAGGAAAATTCTGAAGAGGCTTAAGGATGCTTGAAATGAATTTAATTTGTTCGTATTTATCTAGGTCGGTCGTTGAATTATATATATTTTTTTATCTGGGTAAAATTGAAATCAAATGCAGTAAAATTGTTTTTAGGATATGTATGCGCTTAAAATTTATTTCAATACCAATAATATACCACCCTGTCCGGTGGAAATGATTCATATTAGGTCTATCGATACAGCGTTGTTTTCTGACTCAAAAGTTCGTTTAGACCATATGAAAATACTCACTCCTTTAAGAGATATTCGTGCATCACTGTTTATTGCATTCTTCAAGTTAGACTTTCGCTGAAACTGCTGTAACTTTTCAAGTTTTTATTTGATTGGCACTTTTAAAATTTTCAATAGAATATTTATTTAGCCTTCAAAATGAAATAAATACTTAGTGGGTTATGCTTATATATAGAGAATAAAAACCTTCAAAGTCAGAAACTTTGAATTGGAATCCCGAAATTTCAAGTGTTCACTCTTTTTGTGCGGAAGCTAAGACGTTGACGTACCATTTTTTCCATTATTTAGAAGCCCTATTGATTATTTAAATATTGATACCTAACACTTATACTTCTGATTAAGAATACAAAAACTGATCTCGATAATATCATGAACTTACCTCTTAAAAATTTCCATCTATAGCTAGCGCTTATTGATAAAAGCAATCGGTACGGACTCTAGACTGAGGAGCAATGGAAAATGGAAGACAGTGGACAAATACTTATCGAACAATGCCATCCTGTATGTGCTCAGCAATCTCTCACTAAGTGCGCCGACCTGTAAGGCATCATGGTGAAAGCACGTATCAAAGCAATCTCGGAATAGGAGGTGCATTTGGTGAGGGGCCCAACTAGCATTCGTCCAGTTGCATGACATTCCTGAGAGATCCAAAGGTCGTGTGGTGACTCCCAATGTGGACGTTGACAAAAGAAATCTGTTAAATGTCCTACAGGCCCAAATCCTGAAGTCCCGAAGGTGGAGTGGGAGATTGTTGTTGTAGGAGAGTGTAGACATAATGGCAGGGACTTCGTGGTTTAGTGGATCAGGATTCGGTGCCGATCATCAGGAAGAGACAGGAAAAGCCCTAGTTTGCTGTGGGAAGGGTGCATTAAATGAAGGTGGTGCAAATCAAACTTCATAATAGTAAGGCTGCGTCAGTTAGCCTAATGCTGCTCCTAAATAAGGAGGGCATAGATATGACTGAAATCCAGGATCCGTGGTTCCGTGATAAGCTGTTACCCCCTCCGAGGATGTGAGATGAGAGATCGAGGCTGGTTGGTTGTGATGCTAACGTACATCATATCATATGGGGTAACTCTGACATAAACCCGAACGGTAAACAGGAGGGATGCCCCAGCCCTAACTTTCGCCACCTCTTCGGAGAGCTTCGTGGTCTACAACTGGAGGCTTTCTGACCAGCCGTCGTTATCAGACCATGTTTGGATACTCTTTGAGTTTGTATTTGCTGCGAAGCTTGTTAAAACTTTCAGGATTTTTTGTAGGGTAAATTGGGACCATTTCTCTGATGTAGTCAGAGACAGGTTGGAAATTTCTCCACCCCAAGGACTAGTCACGGAGTCAGCAGTAAATGCTGCTGTCGACACTGTCACCGGTGCGTTAAATAAAGCATTCCGGTAAGATTGTCCTATAAGTCGATCCAGTGGTAAATCCAAGCCACCAAGATGGGATTCGGAACCACGCAAGTTTAGGAAAATATCGCGAAAACAAACTGTTTAATGCAGCTAGGCGTCCACTTCCCGGGCAGCGGGAAAACAATATCAGCACTGTCGGGCTCTGCAGAACGGCACCTATAAGACGGAAAGGAAGAAGTGTCAGCAAAAGAGCGATCAAATGGGCGATGTGTTCCTTTAATCCCCTTAAAGCATCATTGATGGATGGAGTGAGACCCATTATGCTTCAGAAGAAATCGAATGCGTCCAACATGTGCCTTGGGAGTGTCCTGCTCTGATGAATAAAAGAGGTATGTTATTGGGTAACTACTTCGTTTGTAGTCTGGGGGAGCTGCAAAGCAAAGAGTTCAACTAAGTTTCCTAAAGAAGCAGAATGGATTTATTGCGACTTTAAAGGTTATTCTAGTCGGAGGACAAGAGGCACAATGGAACGACTGCTGGTCTAAGTGAAGTAGGCTTGGCTCTTCTAGCAGAACCCCTCTTACCTAACCCAACCTAACCTTCTGTCATAATTGGACTAATTCTTAGTATCCTAATGTGCTCAAGTTTTGGTGTATTTTATAAAAACTCGTCGCACAAAAAGCCACATGACTTTCGGTCAATTAGTTTACTGTGGGCTGTACCCAAATTACTGAAAGAAAAAAATAATGTCTAAACATTCTCAGCTGAACACAGTTTCGAGATAGCGCTTAAAACATCACTTAAGGTTTTGAAAGTGTGAATGTGCCTATATTCCTTACTAAGCTAAATAAACTCTTTACTTTGTTTTTCATCAGCTAATCGCTAATTAGCGATTATATGCTGGGAGTGTCGTTTTTCTCTAGCATATGTACAAATGTTCCTCAGGAATCAATTTTTGGACCGCTCTTATTCACTTTGTTTATAAATAATCTTCTCAGTGTTGTTTTTTTACTGCTTTGCTCATCACAATAAAACATTACATAAGGAACACTTACCTAAGTTATTTTTGGGACTAACATGAAAACTTATAGCTAAATCTCAATTCTAACCTTTATACAGGAATGCTGACTAGACTCTACTCACTTACTAACCATTAACTTATTCAACGTTCCAAAATTATATGTGAATTGCCTGAAGTCTAGATGTAATTTTGAAATAATTTTAAACGACTACACCATGAGTAGGTTTTACTAAGTAAAGTGTACTGTGGTTTCCACCGACTTTAGTTGCTCCTAATTCAATCCAAGTCATTTAGATATTTACTGACTGTACAAGGCTCTACTTGTAGTGAATAAAATTTTGTACAATCGTCAAGCTTGCTATCTACATATTCGAATGCATTATTCTATTGTAAGCACAGTGAAAGATGTTTATGCCTAAGCATAATTGAAAATTTATAGTAGTAATGGAATCACAAACAATTGCGCTAGCGGTGTAGATTACGAATTTGCTGGTGGTAGAGCGAGTGCTATGATTTGATTTCATCATTAGCACAATTTTTTATATTGCAACTTTTTTTCCACTACTTTTACGTACGATTCATAAAAAATGGTTAATTTATATTTACTCAGTGTTTTATAAACTAGAACAGTGATACTAATCGGCTTATAAATGTTAAAAAAAAAATATCAACAATTTCAGTAATGTTTTATCGCTGTCATAGCTCGGCGCTGAAATTGTGTTTTATGGTCGACCTGAAGAACTCTGAGCAAATATTGTATCGTAGTTGCAGAGGATGGTAACAATTGTGTTTATATTTTGTGCAACGAAAGTGAGCTATAAAAGCAACAGAGGGAAATTTGTAAGTTTGTACCATTAGTGTATATTCCAAATGGTAAAAACTCTTGCAAAAGACATGCCTGTCAAAGAAAAAATTAATATTTTTGAATTTCTAATGCATTTTCTTATAATTTTAATAAATATTTATGGCCTCATAATATTTTCTTTTCTTTCATTCTTGCAAAAAATTAGTTATGACAAGATAAATTTTGACACAGAATTTCTAAAAGTTATTTATAATTCTAATATAATTTATATAAATTATTTTGATGTAGCAACATAAATAAAATAAAATGCATAATGAGCCTCAATTTAAAATGTCTTGGATTGGCTTGTATCTAAACTAAAATTCTTTTGCTTTAATGGAAAGCATTAATTTTAAATATGAAATTTTTTTTCAAATGCTACTATTATTTCAGAGCTCGTTTTGATTTTCTCAACAATAATTTTTAATCAATAAGCTTCATTAATAAAATCCCAAGAGGTTTTAACACAGAACAGAAAGTAAAATTACTTCAGGGATAAATCGTAAGCCTTCATTAGCATATGAAAGAATACGAAATTTCTCTGGCGTACTTCCTGAGGTACAGTAAGCCACCCGCCAAATAACTCATTAAAATAAACATTTTTTTTGTAAACAAACTCTCTGAATTAAGGGACACGACATGCAACATGCTTGCGTGATGAAATTTATCTGACTTCGTAGAAATTCAGTCAAATAGCTTAATTGAAATGGGAAAGTTCAGTTTAAATTAGTAAAGGGGCAACCCCAAACTGAAATTTTCCTGAATTTGACAACTTACTTCTCGTGGTGCCAACTATGAGTATTAATGCCTTATATCGCCTCTAATTTAAATGGGAGAGTCGGCCTAAACCAATTTCCCCAAAAGCGGTTTTCCTGAAAGAGATCATTAAACGAATTTCCGTAAAGACAATAGCCCTGATGAGCATTTCCCTAACAAGTAATTTCCTGAAATTTACGAAACTTAAATTAGGGAGTATATATATAGTGAAGTATCCAACATGAAAATCTTTACTAATATTAACTAAAAAATATTTTTCTTTTTCTTTCTAGATTCAATATTAAACTATGACTTTTCTATAAATTTAATAAAATTGCTCGTGAGGTAAATTTGGCCATTAGCGAAATTTTTTTTTGGGAAACGTTTTTACCAAAACTATTTTAGAGAAATAGTTTTTGAGTAAACTGTGCATATTGTTTTAAATATGCATTGCGATTTCCATGGAATATTGTCAGTTGTTGTTGCACTCGTCCACCATTTGGAATGTTCTTTGTACATTTACAATAAATGTAATGTATGCCCACTAATAAGGTCTTAATTAAAATAGATGAAATGTTATGTTTTGTTTTTATTTCAAAGCCAGAGGTACGAGACCTCCCAAGCACGGAGGCCAGAGTGGACCATTGTGCTCTTCTGCTAGTAGCCCTATCACCAAAACCTTCCTGTCCTTTTAATGAAGCGCATCAGGTCTTGACTAGAAAGGACTTTTAAATCCTCTACTGATAGGAGGTAAGAGCCTAAAGTATCCAGCCTACACAAAATGTGTCCGGTTGTCTTAGGCTTTCCTTCGAGGCAGAATACACACTCAGGGTTATCAACAACTGCAATTCTGGTTAGAATAGCGTGCAGTGAGCTATGGCAGTAACGTTGCCAACCACAGTTCTAATGGGCCCATCAAGAAAGAGTTTTACACATCTGCAAGTTCTCAGGCTCTCCCACCTCTGGTGATACTTTCTATGAGCATCGGCTTTTATGAAAGACCCGATACTCGAGGTAGCAACGCCTGCGGCGGGTTCCAGTCCGAAGAACGGAAAATCAGAGCCAGCCTCATGTAAAAGGACAGCACTTTTATTCCGCATGATCTCCATGTGACCAAAAACTCACTGAAGGGACACCTTGTTGTGAATACACAACTTATCTACAGACGACCTGCAATCCCCAGTAACTTAGATGTTATCCCAGGGCCACTCATAAGCATCAGAGTTGCCTGATAATTAGAAAGGATAGCAATGCCCTTTCCCTTGATCTCCATATCAAGGGCTATCTTCGCTGCCATTGCGATGGCGAAAACTTCAGCCTGGAAGACAGTGGTGTCTCTTTCAAGTGAGTACTCCATCCCAAAATCAGGATCATGAAGATAGACGCCCGCCCAGGCTCCCTCGTTCGTGAGAGAGCCTTTGGTGAACATTTTTAGATTGGACGGAGGAAGACGCGATATGGCCAGTGCAGCCGTCCTCTCAACATCTCCATGACTGCAATCTGCATACATCCCGTTTGGCACCTGCCTGAGTGGCAAAACCCAGAGATAGCAGATTAAGTAAGGCCCCAAGGGCAGCGGTACCCGTAGATCGTATAGAGCCCGTAATTCCCAGCCAGGCAAGCCTTTGCAGGCTCGTCAGCTTTCGGACCGCAGTCCCCACAAGCGTTCTCGCCTACCATATACAAGAGATATATGCGAGCATAGGTCTAGGTGTACATACATCGCGTAACCCTCGATCTTGTGTCTGTTGAACAGCCAAAGGTTCTCCAGCATTGGGCGAAGACCCTCATAGCCGCATGTTTTATATTAAGTAAAATTTTATTTTAGATTTTCGGCGACACACTAATCATGTCAATCTGATGAATTTTTATACGAAGGTACGATTTTGGGTCTACATATACTCATGTCATTAATGTTAGTTAGAATGTATGTATATACGAATATTGAAAATTTATACACAATAAATTTTATGGTATAAATCAGGTTAAAATTAGATGAATTTATGGATTACTACTTAACAAATATACTTTTGTTGTAAATGTGTCTCATGTCATCATTAATTGATTATAATATGCAATTTCATAAAAATTAACCCCTTATACCGCGTTATCTATTACTCAGTAAATAAGTTTTCTGATTTATAAATAACCTCCTCTTACCCGATAGATTCGTATTTGATCAAAATTACCTCCTATCCACTCCTTTATCTCCATCTACTCCGTTATTCAGGTTTCAAAAGTACAAACTTAGCTAAATAAGTTTTGGCTGAAAACGCTAGACGCACATTTACCGCATTTCATCAAAATCTTTATATCAGAATAGAATTTGTAAATATAAAATACTGCTAGATTAGTAGATTACCCGCTATACCTTCTATTATTCCCTAAATGAGTTATGGAATGACAATATAGTAATACCCCCTAAACAGGAGCGTATCTAGGGTGGGGTGGTCCGTCCCGGCCGGCACATATTTTGGGCGGCATTTTTTATAGAGGTATAGCTCTTAACCTTTTCAAAGATAATTTATTCCCTTAGTGACTGAAAACTCGTCATTTTAAAAGAATATCGTCTAATTTCGGTATGGCTTGAATAGGTTATGAGCTAATAACTATTTAACGGCTACAGTTAGCACATAGGTTGTAATTGGTCAATTTAAAATGGAGAGTGCACAGTTTACAGTTTTTATAAAAAAATGCTATGTTAATGAACATTTTGCAAAAACAAAGACAAAAAATATTAAGGTCAAATTAAAAGCAAGGTAAGAATATCCGAAATTTTTACTTTAAACCACAATAAGGAGGGAGAGGAGTATGAAGTTGGTTGAGTAGTCGTTGGAAATGCCATGAAATTCTGGATACAATAAGTTGTAGGTGGTGACCATACACCCTGTGCTTTTTAAGTAACAAGGTGTTTTGTGAAAACCTAGCATAATTTCTTGATCACCCTGTAACTTCGAAAGGATTGATATGGCCCTCCCCACTGCCAGACAATTTTCTGTTTGGCTAGGTGAGTACTCTCACCTCCCGCTCTATGGACCATCATGGAGGAAACACTCTACATAGCATTGAACATAGGTGAATACGGTGGAAGAAATTGTGGTCGTAGGTTATTACCAGTGGTGATAACCTTTCGACCAACATATGTTTTGTGTACCGCAGCATTATCCAAAACTACCATGTATCTTCTATATATACGAAACTTTACTTCTAAAGGCCATGACACAATGATGGTACCCGCTTTGACTCTGGGTTTGAGAGCGAAGCCTGGCGGATCCGGCTATGGCTTGTGTTAACAATCCAGAGCCAGTTTAAGTTGGTAGTTGATTTTGGAGCGGCACGATGTCATCGTGTGAGGAACAATTGATTGAACTACTGAGAGAAAATCCTTTTCTTTATATAAAAATCGGGAAGGATTACAAAAACAATTACAAAAAGGATAAGACCCGGCAGAAGATAAGTGGGGAAATGGGTATTCCTAGGGAGTGTGTTTTTATTTTAATTGTATTGCATTTAACTATTAAGGCACTTTGTGTTTTTCTTAAAAGTCTGAGATAAATATACTATTTTATTATTAAAATTATTATTTTGTCCTATTTCCCATGATTTTATTAATCATTGGAACAAAAGTGTTCTTTTAAAGTGGAATAAATTGAGTTTTCCGGTTTACATTTTTTCATTTCTTGTGTTTGATGTGAAACTGCCTTTAGTTATAGAAGCGCTATAAATACAATAAAAGCATCCGTTTTGTATTTTACAAAATTTGTTTTTTACCGCGTCTGGAAGTGGAGCGGTGCGGAAACCAAAGTGGAAGAAATTTGATCTGTTGAGTTCCCTCGATGGACTTATAACCCCGATGTAAGGAAAAAATATTTGTGTAGGCAAAAAACTATAACCTTACTTTTGTAGGAAAACAATTAGCAACTTCGAAGCATTGCCATCGGAAGTGGAGCTGGAGCATTTGATTTGGGGGTGTTTTATGAACCACCATTGTTGTCATCTAGCACTGTAGATGGCTCATCAACTGCGATAAGAGCGATGCAAGTAAATTCAGGAGAGGTACCGCCTGCCCTACTGCAAGAATGTAATTCGACACCAAGAAAATCGTGCGATAACAATGTTTGCTCATCGACGGCAACAGGTAAGCAATATTCTAACTTTTTTAACGAGGCAAATAAATTTCTAAAGACAACAGAGCTCTCGCCTACAGAAATGTTTATGCAAACAATTGCCAAAAAAATTGATATGGCAAATCTTTCCGAGTGCGAGGTAGATGAGATGCAGGAGAGAGTGTTATACATACTTCGTTAATAAAAAACTACAATTGTACCGTGAAAAGAAAACTAAAACATAAAACTCGTTCAAACCCAAAAATCATTTTTTTTTCATCCTGTTATCGTATACGTATTGGCATAGTTGCGCTCGTATTACAAATGCTGATGTTGACCGATGATTTGATCTTCCAAAGGGAGATGCAGACTGAAGCTGCATGGTGCTTCGGTGGCCAATAGTCAAGGCATTCCTTACACAAGTAGTTGTACAGGACCACTGTAGCGCTAACAATTTTTCGCACATTTCTTGGGCGACAATATATGTCATGCAGTAGAAGTCTCCATCGGCAAGACATAATATTGAAAGCATTTTCAATAGTTCTCCTGGCCCTCGATAGTCGACGATCAAAGTATGATCCGTTAAATTTCGCCCTGGAAACGGCCTCATAGGTTTGTCTTAAGAGGGAATGCCGCGTCACTCACACAGAGAGTAATGGGGTATCTTCATCGAACTTCTTTTGCAACACTTTCTCCGGAGGAAAATCCAAATTGTTTCTTAAAAGACACTGCCCGAAACTACTCGCTGCAAACAAACCGCCGTCGCTTCTGCTGTTAGAGGTCCAAATATCGATAGCCGTAAAAAATAATTAGCATCACATACTGCCATGAGCATAATTCTGTGCCTGTTTTTGTAATTGAAGTATTCCGAACCGGCATTCGGTGAACAAACGATATGGATATGCTTGCCGTCGATAGCTCCCACGCAATTTGGCAAATTCCACATTCCCTTAAACTCCTGGGTGATTTGTGATCAATTTGATTTACGTTTTACCTTTGATTTACAAATGATGCAAGTACATCCCACAATACTTCGCACGTCTCCAAAATTTTGTTTGCCACAGTAGAGACTCCCATTCTTAATTTGAGAGCCAAGATTTTCCGTGGAACTCCATACGCCAAATACCTGGAATAAAGCTATCATTAATTTCTTATCTAATGAAATAAATTTACTGACATAGGTACATTAAAGTTAATGCCAATCTGCACTCCGGCTCTATTGGTGTTCTTATGGAAACTTTTTGTAGTCTTTCATTAACCAGACCAAGTAAAACGTTGAAGCTACTCACTGCCATCCTAAATGTCTGCCTAAACATCTCAGGGTCTGACGATCTAATTCATTTATAACTAGTTTCAGAAAAACCATACTCTCTCCTTTGCATGTAAAGTTCACGAACCCAGAAACATCTTTATTTTTCCTTTTGCAATGATTTTAACAGCAAGCGACCGTAACTAGCTATCGCAACTAAACTTAACACTTGACAAGCGGCAGCACTGGCTCTTAACCGAGAGCCAGAACTGGAGCCATCATTGCGTCATTACCTTAAGGAATGAAAAAGAAGGAAAAAACATTGGTGTAATTGTTTCTGAATTTACTTCTATTGTGTGGATTTTATGTAATTTTTAATGGAGAAGGTTTGATTCTTTGTGGAAAATTTTTAATTCTGAATTAGCTTAATCTCCCCGGAATAATTTGTATATTCATCGAGGTTTTCACTCCTACAAATTCAAAAATGTTGTGAGGTAATTACAAAAAATGCCGCTATCGTAATAGGGCAGCCCGTCACATCTGCTAGAAGACGAAGAAATCTACTGAAATATATTTTGTAGATTTATCTTTTTATTTGGCATATATTCAGATAAATTCAGAGATTGGCATTAATTAATTTGCTCATTATTTTTGGCTTAGGATTAAAATATGTCAATATTTATTATGTAGGAATAGTACCTTCCTTACAAGTGCATACATTTTACATATGGATATGTAGGTCACTGATTCGCGTAGAATTTCGATTAGCATTTCAAATCTTATCCAGACACTTTTCAACAGTCGAAAAATTCCATTAAAAGTTACTAAGGTGATAATAATATCACTCCATCTTAGCCCGATAGAGGTGAAATACGTAAAAAATTGAGTGTAGTTTCGATACAAAAACTTTTATTGTGCACGTACCAAAGAGATTTCCTTCAAATTCGATAACGTTGGCATTAAAAAGTTTTACAGTTAAAGTTTATGTTTTATTTAGCTTTGCGTGAAAAAAAAAATCTGAAACTTAGCAGAGCTTTCAAATCGCAGGGAATTTATTTCTACTCCCATAATATAATCTTTTTACTCTGAGCATACCTAGTTGGAATTAAAACTCCTTCAATTCTGTGTGCATATAACTTACTGCTTTTTATTGTTTTATCAAAAATAAATCGACAGTTATTAATTGGATAAAACATTGGCTTATGGTTCCATTTGGTAGATGATTTGAATTCAATTGGTTCTCACCAATGATTGAAGATTTTCGAGTATACCCGGATACTCACTGAGAAGCCATTGGGAATTCAAATATAAATAATATTTGTCTCAAATACAATATGAGTTTTTCTATATCTAAAGGGTTTTTCCAATAACAGGTGTTATTTTAATTAGCCCGCTATTTCGGTAAATGTCACTTTGGAGCTGTCAATTTTTGACATTTGACAAGCAGGTACTACGCCATTAATAAAAATGGAACGATACACGATTCAACAACGCATTGAAATTATTAAAATTCACTATTCCGGAATTCCGGAATTCCATCGAAAACTCATCTTGAGTGATGAGGCCCATTTCCACCTCGATGGCTTCATCAACAAGCAAAATTGTCGCATCTGGGACTCGGAAAACCCAAGAGTTATTGTTGAAAAGCCTATCTATCCTCAACGTGTGACTGTTTGGTGCGGTTTATGGTCCCGGGGGGTCATTGGACCTTACTTTTTCGAAAATGAGGCTGGAGCAACAGTTACGGTGAATGGATTGCGCTATCGACAGATGATTAATGATTTTTTATGGCCGGAATTGGATGGTATTGATCTGGATAACGTTTACTTTCAACAAGACGGCGCTACGTGCCATACAAGCAAGAAAACCATTGATCTTTTACGGGAAAAGTTTCCGGACCGTGTTATCTCTCGAAGAGGTGATCACAATTGGCCACCGAGATCTTGTGACTTAACACCTTGCGACTTCTTCCTTTGGGGCCATGTGAAAGAGAAGGTCTACGCCAACAGCCCAGCGTCGATTCAAGACCTCAAAGATGGAATTCAGATGGGCTATCGAGGACATAGGGCAGCCACTTTGCGATTTGGTTATGGAAAATTTCATGAAAAGGATATGGTTCTGTAGGCGTGGTCGTGGTGGTCATTTAGCTGATGTTATTTTCCATTATTAAGGGCATACCTTCCTCTTTATAATGAAGTAAAGATCCGATCATTTATCTCAAAAATGGCATCTTTCTTTGAATATCAAAATAACACCTCTTATTGGAAAACCCTGTACATGCAGTGTGCACAAGGGATTTAAAAAAGTTGATGATGATCATCGGAATATTGGAAAAGTTTTACGTACTATAGTATGTAAAACACGCAGTGACGAGGCTCCTTAAGGAATGTTCTCTTTTCAATTGTTTCAAACGTAAACAAATCATTTTTTTATAAGAAATCTTTTTCTTCAATATATTCTGTCCTATTTCAAGAACCTCTAGCAAAAGCGACAATCATGTGCACGAATTTCATAGGTATCAACACTTTATATTCTCTCTGCATTCTATGCAAGTTCATATTATTTACAACACATAAAATTACGAGTATAAACAAAAATGTAAAAAATCCCCTTTCATCCAGTGACAAGCCCCCTTTTGAACAGTTATGAGCTCAGAAATTTTTCCAATCTCAAGCGCCAAATATACTGTATTGAATTTACTCCAAGTTAGTTATTATTTAACCTCTCCGAAAATATAAACAGACTTATTTAGTGTATCAGTCAATCTACTCTGGATGTTCTCCCGATAAATGGAAGGAGTATCTTCCAACACCTGTTGAAAACGTAATAGGGTCAGATCAGTATGAGGATTACAGATTCATTTAAAAGCTCTGCTGACATATAAAGAAATTTTAGAAAAACGCGTCCATAACCAACTAGAAGACTACTTTCATTCACCAAATCTCTACATTGAAAACCAGTCTGGATTTAGGAAATGACACGACACTCATATTATCCTGAATTCTAGACCTACAAAGGGCATTTAAAACCAGGAATAGGGACATCGTGATACAGAAACTATATCACTGCGATGTGGGGAATGTAGAGCTAAACTGGTTTAGATTTTACCTTGAGAATAGAACGCAAAGAAATTCGTCAATTCTGTGCTATCAGATAGTCTACCCACTAAATATAGCGTTTCTCAGGGATCAATTTTGGGGCCTCATCTCTTTATCATATATATTAATGACCTAAATAATACCTAGTGCTTGAATATTGCAAGATTATTCTTTTGCGAAAAATATTCTCTTATTTGTCGCTGGAAAAGACATGACTTAGGTTGAAAGCGAAATTCAAGATGATCTGGATAGAATTGGCTATGGCTGAGTAAAGAAAAAAGAAAAGGCGATGTGAATGATGTTTCAAAATAAATATAGCTTAAATTTAAAAATAGATAATAACAAAATTTAATAAAAGATAAAAAAAACACTACTTGTTGTTTCCACAACGTACATATATATATAGTTACGCGCCACAAAGTGACACAAGCGACATCTACTGGAAATGGAAACAACTTTAGGTTAGTATGTCATCTGATGCTGGGGACACACATTGATACCAGGTCAAAGCTATACCACGTAGCATAGCCGACCACCGATACACTTTTGTTTGTAGTATAGTTGGACATTCGCTCTCACTGAAAACCAAAGTAGAACTTTTTTGTAAAAATGTCACAAAATAAATTAATTTCATGTTATATGAATAATCTATTATTAAAAAATTTGCTGGAGAGGTCAAACGCGTAGCTAAAGTTATCAGCAATTTGGAGCAAACGACGAGCAGCGCTTTATATGTTAAATAATTCATGGAGGGTCAATCGGAGGGTATGGAGGAAGGTAATTCCTAGCTTTGAATTATAATATACTTATAAAATTTATGCTATATTTTTTTATCCTTATGTTCAAAATTCATAATATTGGAAAAACGATGTGATTTGCTCTGTCCATTTTTAACACAAATTTTTCATCGAAAAAAAATGGTGTGTCAAAAAAATGGAAAATTTTGTTGTAACTTTTTCCCGCTATGTAAAAGTAAAATCGCAGTGGTATCATTAGAAAATTGTTTCTACTAGGTTTGAATATTAGGATACCAGCAAAAATTGCTGTGTTTCAGTGTTAGGTACGTTCACGGTATACTAGAAACTTCAGCTAGTATCCAACGGGAAGGTTCTAGCACAATTTGTAGAGTATAAATACGGCTCTTCTCACTTTCAGGAGGCGAGCCTTATTTCAGTGAACGAAGTAAACTATTTGGATTCCGATAATTAGA
Source organism: Dioctria linearis (assembly GCA_963930735.1). Taxonomy (NCBI): domain Eukaryota; kingdom Metazoa; phylum Arthropoda; class Insecta; order Diptera; family Asilidae; genus Dioctria; species Dioctria linearis. The sequence goes on along the minus strand of CAWVNZ010001754.1, from coordinate 35,702 downwards.
GGCACAGTACTAGTGATAACTATAAAGAGTTGATTTGATAATTGTTTGTAAATGCTATAAAAGTGAACAGTGAAGTTAAATAAAAGAAGAACTTGTTAATGATATCTGAAATATTGCGTTTTAAATAACTAACTAAGGCCACGCTCGTAAAAATATTTTTTTAAATTTTACATATAAGGTAACCGCCAACGCAATTCATCTTATCAGGACATCATCAACGCTCCTGTCGTACTGAAGTCGTCTTTCAGTACGACAAGCGCCCTGTTGATGCCCTAATTAGGCGAAACGCCTTGGCGGTTACATTATATGTAAAATAAAAGTAATTTATATATATGTACGTTGTGGAAATAGCAAAGAGTGTTGTTTTTTATCTTTTATAAGATGACAGTTAACATTAATCTATTCCACCAAGTGTTGTTAATAAATTCTGTGAAAATTTAATAGGTTAGTGAAATTAAATATTTAGGTGTTATTGTTTAGATATGTTATTTTAAAAGAATTACAAATAGCCTAAACTTATGATAAGCAATTAATTTTTATAATGCACTCATAACACGCCACTCTGAATACTGTTCGATGATTGTATGTGATAATAATTCTTTTGTGAGACTTCAACGATTGCAGAATAGGCAAATAAGTTGCATACGTAAACGGAACAGCTATACGAGTGTATTAACTATGTTAAACTCACTACTGGACCTAAGTGTAAAGCATGGTGTACACTTTAAGTCTCTATGTCAACGCGTTCTCAGGCAGTGCCCAAATATAGAGTGGAAAACGAAATTTTTTTATGGCAACCCCACGAATGAGTTGCCCGACCTGTCTCATTTTCGAACTTAATTTAACTGTTTTTTTTAAGTCCACGCACAAAATTTCACACGCGTTCTACGGTTATCGTGCGCACGGACAGACGGACGGATGACAGTCGGACGGGCAAAAATCAAAATTATTTTTAATATTATGCGTGGGTTTCCAATCCAGTTCGCTCTACCATCATTATTTGTGTGTGTTACAAATGGTATGACAAACTTAGTATACCCCATAGATTTCATCTAGGGTATAAAAATAACTAGCCATCCCATGTAATCCACAAAATAATAAAAATATAGTAGCATAAAACCATATTCGTATCATAATTTTCAATAAAATTTGTACCATATAATCTACACGGAAAGTTACCTTTGATCGGATGTTGTGCTATACATCACAATAATTTGCAAAAACTGAGCATTGAAGCCTTTTTCATCCCTCATTACAACAAATTTAATTATAATTTAACGTGTAACAGAGGAAAGCTTTAACTACACTTAACAAAATTTATTTTCATGGCATGAGACAAATAATGAATATTGTCAATCTTAGCTGCCGAGTATGAAACATGTTGCAACCTGTATGCGTCATGCGGTATGAAGACATAAGTCATGCATTTTTAAGTGTTCTTTCATTAAAGACGCATGTTTCATGTTGCAACTTCCATGCGCCATGTGTTAGCTACATCCGGTGTGAAAGCTGCCTTTGTGTTCTTTAGTGTAAAAAGTGTGCATTTTAAAACTCCAATACCTAAAAACACACACTTTCTCGAATATCCTGGTAGTGATCCAAGGAACTAAGCTAGAAAAACCTAATTCATTCATTACAACTGAACATCTTGATTCCTTATCTGGCTAATACTGGGTTCATATGCGATAGTAGCGTAACAGTTATGATCAGAAATTATATCCTTATAGACTTTAAAGTTTACACTTAACACAACATTTACTGTGATTACGTTTGGAATTGGATATAATTGTATGGGTGCAGAAATGCAGAGTATCTACTTCAACACAAACAGTCAACGAGGAAGCGTCACTTAAAGACTATAATAGACGACTGGATAAAAAACTCTCATTCGAAAGGAGAAGAGGAGATGAAGTGTTTTAAGTTTGGTTTACGCAGAATAACAAATTCTATGAAAGGCCCTAGAAATGTTTAGATTAACGTCCTTTGTCTCACCGAAAGTATAGAAACTAAAACGCAGCGAATTTCCAGATAGCCTTACAGGCGAGAGGCCAACATTGGCGAATATTGATTAGATGATTATTTTTTAGAAATTTTATTAATTTTAAGTGTATTATTCTTTTCTTATGAATTAACCGACATTTTCTCAATTATGTACGTGGAGTTTTTATTTATAATATTTCAATATCCATCAAACCAAAAAAAGCCCATTCCAAAATACGACAGAAGCCATTTATAGGTATTTCACCATCTCCTCGACTGCTTTCAGGTTGAAGAACGAAAAATAAAAAACTTTTCATAAAATGGTGGTTATTCTGGTAATTTACTGCAATCAATTCCGGTTTTACGCGATATCCCTTTTTTTCTGATGAGTATAATTTTCATAGCCACTTTTAATAGCAATTTTATTGCTGATGATTATTGCCTGAATGTGGATAAATTGGATTATGACCGATGATTTTGTTCAAGTTTCTTTCACAGCTACTCAATCGAGGTCGTTTGTAATGTGATGTAATAAACTCTCGGATATTAAGTGCTAAAAATTTTACGAGCAGAAACGTGGTAATTTCGAAGTAAAGAAAAGGTTTTTTTGTGACTGCCATGATAAATATATTTATTTCCCTTCAGGGATTGCTATTAAGTTTAGGTCATATTACTATTTTATAGGAAAACAGTAAAAACACAATCTCCTTATTCCTTAAGTATTCAAACGAAGTCTCGCTCTTTGAATCGGTTTGGGGTTTATTTTCGTCATTTCAGTTCTATTTAATTGTCATGTTTTCAAAACAGTTCTATTAAAATAAAATTCATAAAAACGATAGGGAATACATGTACCTACTAATATAGTGGAGACTAGCCGCATGCAGTGATTAAAATGTCCGTATTCCTACATATCGAAAACTATATGTATGTATGTATAAATATATGTACATCGTGCTTCTTCGATCGTTATAGTTGTTTTCGTATTTCTCGGAACGCTTATACGACGGTTAAGATGGTCAAAACAAATTTCATGGGTTTTCATATTCCGAAGCACCCTTCAGTTCTTAAAGGATTAATGGAAATGAATAATTTTTCGGTATACGTAATAAGTTGGAATTTAATTTTCATATGGCTATCCTACGAATGGAAATGAATAATTTTTCGGTATACGTAATAAGTTGGAATTATCACTTGACCGGTATTGCCCCGGGACCCCATTTTCAATTCAACATCAAACTTTATAAATATCCAAAAAGAAATACAAAAAAATGTTTACAATAGCAGCAAATAGAGCCTTGTACAGATACAGAAATGAAACTAAAACTAGAATTACTTTCAAATCTTTAGTTTATACCTTCTAAAATATTTCGACCAAAATTACAAGAATTCGATGGAAAATAAACAAAGTCCGTTTCCCTTGCACGCTGACAGTGAACTGCGTGAATGTCTCCGAGTGGTCATTCACGTCACCTTCCTACTCATTTATCACTGAAAGTCTTGTATGTGGGTGTAGTACTTTTCGAGATTTCCGACCAACCGGCATTGCCCCTTGACCGCCGTTACCCCTAATTACCATAACGTACGCTGACAGAGTAAGTGGCCTCGGCGAACTGACTACGGAGCTACTGCTGTTTGTCCGGTGCTCTCAATATTTCTTTGGGTCTTCTTAAGCTGACAGATAGACGTTTGATATTGCCTCAATTTATTTCTTAGCTGAGATTGGACCGGTTTTTAAATAGTCATATGGTCGGCTTGATCTTTTGGTAATACTTTCTAGCTTAGTGGAAACAAGAGCAACTAGCAGTTCCTGGTAAAGCCAATCAAGGACCATACTTGTGGATCGATTGTAAAGTTTGTTTAGTTTGATTTTTTCAGCTCTTGCCGACTTGGTGGTTATATCAGTTACCGTAATACTGTTACTACACAACATAGCATAGTCTGGATGATATTGGAAGCTCCGTGACCTATTCAGTTCTGATTACTAAATGCTCTTTTTAATTTCACCACTTCATCGCAAACAGCCCAGGATTACGCTGTTCCGGACACGAGTTCATCACGTTGAGCTAAAGACAGGTTTGGATAATCTTGCCTCTCGTAGCAATTGTTGGTACCAATACTTCTACCCACCAATAGCGCTGACAATCTCAAGACGTATTACAAATGGCACCAGCAAGTAGCTATCAGCTCAAGGCTAAATTCTAAGAATCCAGCAACTACATTAATATCCGTTTGAGCTATTCAAGCTAGTACGCCATCAGGAGCTTTTAGCTCAAGGCTAAACTAGTCATACGCCGACTATATTAGCACTCAAGCGCTAAAAGTCTAGAAATATTGTTATGGGGCCTTCTATTTAGTTTTGTTCTTCTACTCATGTTAGATATAGTTAGTCTTCTCCATATAGAGTTCACTTTGTATATACTCAGTGTATGAAAATGCCGTTCTTCACGGCTTTTAATGGTATACAAATGTTTCCTATGTTTGGAACTCAAAGAAGATATCCTCACCTAAACCGCTTTACGTCTTAGAACCATCTATAATTACTGGGTTGAAATTTATGGATAGGTCATTGTACCTCCACTGCCTACTAGTTGGCATATGAACAATGAAACCATTGTTGAAGTCTAATTCGGGTGCAGCATAAATAGTACCACGTCTCGTCACCCTAGGTAGCAGGTTGAAAATATTGTTTGGCCATATCGCTTAGCTTTCCAGCAATCGCTTCACTGACGTCTTATACTAACACAAGTGATTTGACATTCGATATGAAGATCAGGTTGTAGCAGATTAATCACCATTTAGAGCGTTTTTTTAAATTAATCTTATAGACCATATGGAGCATATAGAGGTTGTTCGTTGGACCCATCCTAACTTATTTTGGTTGTAACCTTTACTTAAGTTTGTCTGCCGAACAAATGCACCATTGGTAAGAATAATGTGAATAATGTGTATAACTAAAAAAAACTTAGTTTTCAGACCCTATTGGAGGCGTAGAAAGTTAAGTTAACTTCAGACAGTTTCCGCTGGAAGATGAATAGAGTGTTTAGATCCACACATATCTCACATAGGCTAGGACAGCTTGATGTGTCCTTTTATGAATCTTTAAAAACTGCCAATAGAAAGATATGGAATCACGTATCATGGCAAAAATAACACCGTATGATGTGGCGTTTTTATTTAACAAAGCTTAGGCCCAGGTCACTAACAAAAGTAAACGTGATTCCGAATTTCGAGCGACAGGAATTTACCCCATAAGTCCTAAAGTCTTCAGCAACATCTGATTATTTTATTTATCTCATTAGATGTGATCGCCATTACCCTTGCGCCTGACCGAGATTACCTCCATAAATGGACAATGGAGTTCAAATCTATGATTTGTTTTAAAAGGCTCCTACTACTTTAAATATATCGATTATAAAACTTTTAAGTTTCTACGTTTTTTCATAAATAGCTTAACTTTGTTATTCGTTTTGAAATAATAAAACATATGAAAAAAATGAAAAGTTATAAGTGTTTGTTTTTGCTATCGAATGTGCAGTCCGGAACGAAATGGTCGCTACAGACTCACGGTGATTTGTGTGGGCTACTGGCTTCAGTTTTCCTTATGACATACTGCTGTGGTTGTGATGAGTTAACGAAAAGCAGATTTACGTTCTCCATAAATCCTCAACACTTGCCATAGCTAGACATCGAACAGTCTAACTATAACTTCTTATTTGATGAAATTATAGAAAAATCTCTTAGAAGAATATTAAAGAACCCTTTGAAATAGTCGCTCTGGATTTAGCTCTTCCTCAGGCTCTATGAGCATAGAACTAAAAGTGATTATCCACATTTTAATATCTGGTTTTGCGAAACATTATATCAACACGACGGCGTCTTTGAGTTCTAATTGGATCTCCGTATAACAGTCAAGGCTCACTACCTGAACAAACTAATTATTCTGCATTTGTTTTGAATATGTTATAACTTGCCGACTTATACTCTTGACTGATGGGCTAAGTCATTGATCATTCGTTCATAATTTGAGTTTTAAAAATCACTTCACCTTTGAAACTGAACTTAAGTTATTAAAACCGTACATATAAAAATTGACAGGACCTTCATTTTGATTCACAAATCTTGGGGAATTAGATTTTTGAAAAACTTAATTACGAGATAATGATCATTAATTTTTTTCATCTGCGTAGGGTATTAGATACTTTGAAAATATTTTTAAGATCTACAACTACAAAATACCAATGGTGGCTTCGAAATGATATTAGGTACCGATGTTTCTGGAAGTATTCCTTAGAGGAATGCAATTCTGAATATTTATAAGAAGTGACAAAATCTTAAACGATGAATATTCGACGTACGTATGATTAACGATAAGAATGACTTCGATATTTGATTTTTGATTTAAATATGTCGTGCTGTAGTCATCCTTAATCGTCCAGTTCATTTCTATCCATCTCGATTGCATTTGGCCTTAAATAATTCAGTTACAGCATTCGCAAGTCTGTTTATTACAATGTAAAAAAAAAAAACAAAAAACGAAATAAAATATGTTAAATTGGTAACTTTCGTAAATAAATTGCAATAAAAAGTAAAAATATATTTTTTCTTTCTCAGTGATGTAGCTACACAAGAAAATTTTCGTTCCAAAATTAAGAATGCTACAACTCAGATTAAATCTTAAAAGTTTGGGCTTTGCAGTTAGACAATTGTGATTATATGTAGTTATGGATGCCCAAACTTTTAAGATTAAGATTTAAATTGTAGAATTTTTTATTTAGTGACGAAACTTTTCTTGTGTATATCTCTCAAAAAAAAAAAATATTGTTCACTTTTTAGTGCAATTTATTTACGAAAATAATTTATTTTAAAAGTTTTTAAAAATATTTTATTTACATCTTTTTAGTCATAACTTCTATACACTCTCTCCACTCTCGAATCCCGAAATAGCTTAACTTTAACTTTTTTTAACATTTTGGAATTTTCTAAGTTTTTTTTAATTTTTTAAATTTTTTTTTAATTATTTAACTCTCTTAAACTTTTTTCACTTTTTTTTCACTTTTTTTTTAACTTTTTTAACTTTTTTTAATTCTTTTTAACTTTTTTAACTTTTCTTAATTTTTTTAACACGACTCTCCAGTCTCGAATCTAGACTCACCACTCTCGACTCATAACACATACAGCCCATTTTAGACAACTCCAAGGGTGGTAGTTACTACCCCGGTTGTTAATAAAAGTTACTTAAAAAGGAACAACATCGGAAAAGTAAAAGTAAGCTAGCTGCTTTTTTAACGGTACAAAAGCTAATTTGTTTTCAGGCAAAAGGTATATTTTCAATGAACTAAAGTTACAAGTGAATGTGGATTTTAGTTGTACAAGAAAAAGAAAATTACATATTATACATAAGTAAATTTTAACATCAAAATCAGGTATTTTAATATATGTTGTATAGTGTAAAATTACAGGAGAAGGTGGCCTTTGGAGTTTTTTGTATAATTGTGTAAAATTGACTAAGCTTCCGACAGACTTGACTATAATGTATTCAACAATTCGTTATCTAAGAAAACGTTTTGACTAATGACATATTTTAATATTATATGTTTTATTCATGATATATAAAATTTAAATGATATAATCAAAGTTTTGCGGAAAACACATAAATTTTCAGACTTATTTAATTTTAAAAAACAATACTCATAAAGGTTATATTAAGAAGCACAGAGAGGGATATGTAGAAAAGTATCCTATAACTACATATTATGCATTTAGGTTTGAAGAAATCATTTCAAAATGCTTTCGTAAGATCATTATAAAATTAAGATGCTTATTCAAATGATGAAAGATTGCATCTTGGTTCTAAACAAATCTCAAATGAAAGCCTTAATAAAGTTTGCTTGGCTTTTGAAAGTTTTAGCTGTAAACGAATTCATAATCACAGCACAGTAAATTCGATGAGTTCATGGAAAGTTCATAACAGGTATATAAAACAAGTAATAAAGCAAGAATTGGTCTAAGACCAATTCTTATGTGAGTGCCCGTATGAAATTTCGTTTGGTCACCATCTGTGCAGGTTTAAATTTTAAAGTGGTCTTTCGCATATATTTCTAGGACGGTTCGTCGGATAGAAAAAAATGATTGTAACTAATTTTATAGGATTTCGTATTCTGAAGAAGTCAGTGATGGCAATAATACCCAATATAAATATTCATAATTATTCCCGCTATTGAAATAGTAGGAAGCCATTGCCATCGTTAAATATATCAGAGATGCACTGTAATCCTGACAATCATACCTTTCATTTAATCCATTCATAGCAAATACTGCCTGCTAATTAGGTAAACGCAAGCATTTCACTCATTATCCTCTTTCACAACGTAAATCTAACCATATAATACATTTGCACCAATTAATATGCATGCCTCAACTCGTCCGTTAGAATCCTCAAATAAAAACAAGAATTCTACATTCTCTCGAAATTAAACAGAAATAGATATAATATTATAGGACAGTCGTTACCTTATTCTTGCAAAATATGAATAAAATATATTTAAACAAAAAACCTTTAAAATAAATAACTTCTACAAATAAATTGCACTATAAGTAAAAAATTATTTTTGTTTTCTCAGATACAAGAAAAGTTTCATTGAAAAGAGTTCCAGCATTTGAAGTCAAACGAGCCAATATAAGTAGAAACTAGAATACATTCAATTTTAAGATTTAAGTTCTAGCATTTCTTGTCTTGCAATGAAACTTTTCTTGTGCATATCACTGAGAAAGATTTTTTTTGTATTTTTTAGTATAATTTATGAAAGTTATTTATTTTAATTTATGAAAGTTATTTATTTTAAAAGTTTATTTTTTATTTTTTTTACTTTTTAGTCATTACATTTTCCCTAAAAATTCATATAACTGTACAAAATCTGTCTGACATATGCATATAATTTGAATAAACGTTCTCTTAACGTTGTGGTGTAATTCTTTTCGCTCTGCGAGAAGTAGCTTAGATAAGTGTCGTACTTTAATGTAATTTATCGATGTAAAAAAAAAGTTATATGAAAAAAATGTATTTAAAATCAAAACCCATATAAATATAGAAAATTGAAATGCTCCAATGAAATACGTAAGACATTATGCTAAAACGTTTACAGGAAAAATCAGCATCAACCTCAGTACACAAATTATAAAATCAAGCATTTTAAAGATATTCGGATGAAAATGGTATTATAAATATTCTTAAAACAGAAAAGGGAAAATGCCGTTGAATACCCCTAAAAATGTAAAAAAAAATTATCCCATTGGAAATTTCCCTATTGACTCATTATAAATAAAAAATCCCCATATAAATCCATCCACGGTCACTATTTTTAAACTAGTCCTAAATTTTCACGTTTTCGTAACGAACGGCGCCCTTACGCACACAATTATTTAGTCAACGGTTAATGAGAAATTATTGGCTTTTGGAAAAATTTAAATAAATCGAGAGCAAGATCGACACCTTCAGACAATGAAACTTGTATGGGGTGTAAATCAATTGCTAAATGCTACGTTGCGTTCAGCGTACCATAGCAACATACGTATGCAGACCCTTGAGTGCACATGAGTTTAACAAGTTAAATGTGTTTAACTTTTTATATTGGCTTTGTTGTTGCAAAAACGCTGTAGGGATATCTGCGTCAGAGCGATGTTTAATCAGATGCGCTTCGAAAAAAATGGAAAAATATAATTAATGGAAAATTTAAAAAGATTAAACAATTAATTATGCAAATTACACACTAAACAGTTAATTAAATCAAATCAAGAACTAAGCAGTTGAGAATTAAAAAGAATAAAAAATACAAATTTCGCCGATGATGATCCCGCGTTAAAGGTTTCTCGACTAGTGCCGTGTCATTGCATATCCATGTTGAAATTTCAGCAAAATCGAGTACGAGAATTTCGCCTGATCAACAAAAATGAATCGATAATTTCGACTATTTTTGCTTGAATAAATGAAAGGTCCGTCCCCACCTACCAGCACAGAGGAAACTTTTATTGCCAATTGTATAGAGGTCATTGCAAGTGAGGAAGGCAGAGTTCCAGACAACGCTGATATTGTGGACGGCTTTGTCGGTTGTGTCGCAGATGCAATGCCTACACCAATTTCCTTAAGCGGTGACCAAAGAGGAAAAGTCAAGAGGAAAGCGCAAGCACCTAGAGGTAAAATTTATTGCATTCATTTTGCAAAGCATATATGAACCCTAGTCCATTTTATTATAGATGTTCAGCTAGAAAATATTTCTAGACGCGGAGAAAGAGAACACGGGGGCACTCCGCGAAGTTGAAAACCAACTCCGACGATTAGTTGAGCTGAAGGAGGCAGAGGTTGTAGAGAGCCAAAAGCGGACAAATGCATTAAATAATATTGCCGAAGCACTGAAATTGTGATCCAATAAGAAATAAAAGTAGACATTTACTTTAATAAATTTTTTTTTTATAAAATGTTGATGTATTTATTTCCTTTCCGAATGTACAATTTTTCAGCTATGAATACTTGTTACTTGTGGCAGTCTTTCACAATTTCTATGTGTAGTATTTATCCACATACATATCTCGGACTCGTCTTCCTGCAGAAAGCCAGGTATTACCTGGAAAACAAGGTCATAAGTATGGCACGGGAAAAAATAACAATCATGAACTCACCCGATACGTCATATGTTTCACGTTCATTTGTAATCGGTTCTTCATCAAGTGACACTTCATCACTTATTGTCAAATCATCTCCGTCTGTGACGTTTCCTCTGTTAATGCAGAAGTTATGTAGAGCGAACACGGCATAAATAATTCGGCACGCAGTGGTTGAATGGTAATGAAGCGTTCTATGGCGAAGTAAACAACGAAAACCACTATGAAATCCTTTACGGTTTCGAAAAAGATTACCGTTGAATTCAGGATCGTCCTCCGGGGGGCAACGATAGCAATGTGACAGCCATCAACAACACCAGTAATTCCTTTCATGCCAAATTTCCTCAAGAATCTAAGTAAAACATAAGGTCTGTCTGTTTACTTTTGAGTAAAAATCTTTGCGTAAAAATCAAGTAAAAACTTTTATGTGGTAGAGGGGATAACTCAAGAAAAGTTACCAGACACTTTTCGAGTAAATTTTGTGCAGCTTGTCATGTGTCAAAAATTTGGCAGCTAAGTTTTCTGTGCAAAACAAGGTTTGAAAATAATAATTGTGATTAAGTAAAACATCTTTCTCTAATTTAATTAAAAAAGGAAAAAAATGTGCTTAAAAGGTCGCTTATAGCCATTCTGGCAGATTCGAGTACCACATCTTTTGCGTTCCCAGCGAACATTCAATTTGAACGGATGTTCCTAGTGATCCTACATGTACTTCCATGACTACAAGTTTGCTTATTTATTATATCAAAAATTAAGTTGGAATAACGTCAAATTTAATACTTTTGACAGTCAGCTGATTGCATATCGAAGTTACACATCTTCTTAATCATGAGTAAAAATGTGCAACTTTGTGCAAGAGGGGAAACGTATAAATTTACTCGATTTTTACTAGTTAAAAGTAAACAGACGGTTTGTGAGTAAAAATGCGTAAAAGTTTTTACACCGAGTAAAAACTTTCGAGTAAACAGACAGACCTATATACTTATGTACATATATGTAAACATTTTCATTCAAATTTTATTTATTTACCTTCCTTCTGCTTCTGCCACATTTATTGCGTCTGCAGGAAACTCTATCAAATCACTTACTTAATAATCATTTATAAGCGTAGTTACTTACTTAATAGCTCTCGAGACACTTGGCTGTGAAAGTGCTAAAATATGAGAGCTCCCGACTGGAGTTTGATACGAACCATCTCCGTAGAAATGCAAAGCACTTAGAAATCTTAAAGTGAAGGGGATGGATGTCTTTCTCGCATGAGGCTCTAGCTTTTCGATCAGTATTTTAACCCCTATCTTATCCAGCCGAAGCAACTGTTTAAACCTATAGCTGGGCAACTCAAATGGATCGCTGGAATCGCAAAGATATCGTAAATTTCTCCTATGATCTCTTCTGCATAAAATAACAAGTTTAACACAAATTTCATTAACAATTTATCTTCCACCATACCGAGCACGGATTTCCACATTTTCTGACAAAATTACAATTCTAACAGCGTTGGACATTTTAACTTTTAAGTATAACTACTTCACACCACAATTATCAATTGACGAATGTCATTTGATAAAATCTGTCAAAATACCTTTAAAATGTGCTGCTTAGGTTCTTTTATGTTATGCGCAATAACAGGAAATATTTTATGTTATGATGCGTAATATAAAATAAAATTTCTGGTACAGAATAGGATTTTAGGGAAATATTTTATTTTAAGGCATAACATAACATAAAATGGTAAATTTTACCGACAGAATAGAGCCCAATAACTCATAACCGACTGCAGATAGCACATAGGGTGTACTAGGTCACATTACAGAGGTGAGTCTACAGTTTATAGTTATTATAAAAAAAAGTTGTATTAACGACCATTTTGCAAAAAAAGTAGAGGTCAAATTAAAAAAAGAATTGTAATTGCAGTAGGCCCTGGATTTGATTTGGAATACAAAATAAAAAAAAATTGTTTTTAGGTTTTCTTTAAGCTGTTTCTCACGAAAGTCTTTACAATTACTTTGTTTTCTTTAAAAAAATATTAGCCATTGTATTACGAACCGGAATTTAATTTTATTGTCCTTCAGTTCAATTGCGTATATTAAGTTTGTTGTGAAGTTGTAATAATTATAAAAAAAAAATTTGTCATCACGTGATCTTAATAATAACTCCGTCAGTCATTTCTCTAAATGTAAATAAATTGCACATCGTCCAGAATTATTATTTGTTTGGACAAGAATCTACAACCATTAGACATTAGACCTACAATGTTATACAACTCCCATATATGGACCGGGGCTGGTCGCACAGCCTTAGCTTCATTGGATATTGTCCAAAAGAGAGCCTTCAAGCTCATTGGCGATTTGGCAATAACTGTCATGTACAAATATTGCAAAGCTATATGCTGGTGCGTCAATATAAAAACCCACCAGTATCAAAGCTAGACCTGGTTTGTGAGTTTTGCGGTGGGACCGCATTGTTTTTTTCATTCTATTCCGTTGTTCAAGTGAAATATATTTATGTGTGTAATTAATTAATCAACAATGTAGCTCTGTTCTTAAATATAGATGTCGGATCTTTTTCTTCCAATTATTTTATATACATAGATTCGTAACTGCTAACAATCTCTTCATAGGTGTGACATGTGACATATTCTTGTAATCATGTATAATATTTCTGTTGAATTGCTCTTTTCACTATTAAGTATATGAGTGGTAGCACTGATTATGTGACAAGAGTGTGACTTTTAATCGCTGTGCAATTTTTTATAAACAATTTGTAATATAGTTATCAAAAACGTTTCAAATTAAGTGTTAATGTATACTTATTACTTCTGTTACTGGAGGGAATTAAATATTCCTCGGAAATTTGGGATATAAATATAAATCAATATACAAACCTTTGGAAGAAGTCTGACAGCGGAGTGAAGATTTGCGCAGGCTCACCATAACCTATAAACCTCGCTGAATAAGCTGAGTCTGCACTGAAAGAGTCCCGTGGCGAAGCGGATTGGTATTCACTTTTTTTTTTTTTTTTTTTTTTTTTTTTACAACATTTATAAGCATTTGACATACAATTTGACATACAATTTGAAGCTAACTTACTTCTGATGAGTGACAGTCGGAATAAAAACACAACACCTGGGCAAATAAACAAGAGAAGATTACACCAATTATCACCAGACAATACTTGAAACAACGAAAATAATACTAAAAAAACTTGCAGTATGAATCGTGCCGGCAGAATTAGTGACCACACAATGGGCGATCTCATAGATGAGTTCTCTCGAGTTGTCCAAGGCCAAATTGCTCAACTGGCTACAAAAGAATCAACGAGCTGAAAAATGAGAATTACGAACTGAAGGAAGAGGTTGCAAGTCATTCTGCAAGAGAAGAAGAGATGAGGCGGTCGTTGGGTATTTGGAATTCAAGATGAAGATAAATAACCTTATTATAAAGGGAATGGATAATTCCGACAATGTGCAACCGACGGTAGCAGATTCCAGATTGTGTAATGATGTTCTAGGGATCGATAAACAGCTGGAAGTTGTAAGCGCACGAATAATAAACACACCACAAACAGCATGGAGAGGTAGTGTCAGAAGTTCGTCTTATATGGTCGAGTTTTCGTCGGCGGCAACTGTACAGAGTATACTGAAAGATGCTAAGAAATTAAAGGGCACTCAAATATTTGTTCAAAGAGATTACCCACTGGAAATGAGAAAAAAATGTAGAGAATTGTTTAGGATAATATATAAGTTAATCAAATTAGGCGAAAAGAAAACTATTTATGTACACGATAACAGATTAATTATAGATAACGATAGTTTTGAGTATGATGAAGTTATATTGAAGAAGGCCTTGTCGGTCAGGTTCCCGAAACTACAGAATAGGATGCGGCCGTCTGCCTAGATAGTATAAATGTACTGAATTCAAACATAAATGAAGTAAGTTATTGTCCTAGTATAAGAGATTTTAATTCCAAGGAGAATAACAGTGTTATTAATCATAATTGGAGCAAATCCTTCTGTGTCGAGTTTTGTGCGATTTATGACCAGACATTTGGATTTTGCTGGGTTCAGCTTTAGCATATTAGATACGGACCACAAGTGAATTGATTGAAGATCTTCATTAATACAGCTAGTAGCATTCTCAATAAGGCCAAGGGGTCTAGAGAGGTATAATTGCGCATCATCATCGTATAGATGCATTTTGCTACGATTAACTTGAGAAAAAATATCATTGATAAAAATTGAAAATAGTAGGGGTCCGAGTATCGATCCTTGTGGCACACCGGTTAAGACAGGAAGAAATGAGGACTGGCATCTATTTACTAGTACTGCTTGGGACATATTACTGAGATAATTATAAATTAATTAACTGCTTGAGAAGAAAATTCAAAAAGCCTTCTAAGTTTGTAGCAAAGCAGATAGTGGTTAACCGAATCAAATGCTTTTGAAAAGTCGAGAAAAACTAGAATTGTTAAGTCTCCCTTGTCAATAGCACGAGCAACATCATCACTCACTTTGAGCAGAGCGGTAGTACACCCATGACCATTCCTAAAACCCGATTGACAGTCATGTAGACTTATTTAAATGTAAAAATTGTGAGATTTGAAGGTACATGACTTTTTCTGCAATTTTCGAGAGAAAAGGTAGTATACTAATAGGACGATACTCAACACTACCTCCAACGGAGTTCTTGGGAACCGGTATAGCTTTGGAAAATTTCCAAGCAGCTGGGAAAGTCATGGTAGAAAAACATGTATTACAGATGTGAGCAAGAGGTTGAACAATATAATCCGAGCATAATCTGATAAATCTGGGGTTCAAACATCCTACTCCGGTCGCATTAGAAGTAATACTACACATTACTGTCGACATATCACTTGTAGTAACTCGGTAAAAATCAAAATTAGATTCATGATCAATGCTGAAATTGTCAGGATCCGACTCATTGATATCATTGTCTGCCCTAGCTGATGTAAATTGAACATTTAAAGAATGTGGATCAAGGGTGCACTCATTTTTACTTGATCTAGTAGCAATTCCACACTTCCTCAAATTATTCCAAAGGACCTTGGTAGAAAGATTGATATTTAGCTTGGAAGCGTAGTATTGTCTTTTAGCATTTCTTATTGCTAAAGTTGTTCGATTTCGAAGAGTGCGATATTCTTGAAGAAATGCTATTAACTTATTTCTCTTCCACTTGGCATAAGCAAAATCTCTAATTGATATAAGTTTGCGAATATGTGATGAAAACCAAGGACATTGTGGATTTACTATGGTTCTAGTAACTAAAGGAACATGCCTATCATGGAGAGTATGAAGAGCAGAGTTAAAAAAATTTACTTGGTCATTTACACATGGCATGAGGGATACGCAATTCCTTTCGATTGATTATGCATCATTGAAGAGAGCATTAATATCAACTTCATTGTAATTGTAGTATGAGTATGATGTGGGTAAACTAGCCCTTTTGAACTGCAAGTCATAAGTAAACATTATCATATCATGATCAGATAAGCCAGGTATTGAAATCTGTTGAAAAAACAAAACTCTTGAAATATCGGCAGTAATAAAAAGATCTAAAAGAGAGGGTACACTGCACGCAAAGTAAATTGGATGCTGATTAATTCTGTGAAAATCGAGTGCGTCCAATATAACTTGGAAGGAGTTGGCGAGATTAGATGGCGCGAGAAAATTCAAGTTGAAATCCCCTCCAATAATAATATGTTGGTATTGATGAGCAATACACATTAAGTCATTGCTGAGTGAGTTAAGTGAGTGGCAGTTAGGTGGTTTATAAACAACCCCAATCAAGCAATTAACATTATTTGAATTTAATTCGCAAAAAATATATTCCACTTCATTCACCTTATACTCAGAAGAGATAATTACCTTGTAACTCAGAAAATGTTTTATAAAAACAGCCACCCCACCACCTCGACGTCCAATCCTATCATTGCGCACAACCCTGTAATCAGGAATATATATAGTGACATCATTAACCTCCGGTTTGAGCCAGCTCTCTGATACGCAAATCACATCAAATGGTGAATCAACCAGCATATTACGTAGTTCATCAATTTTGGGCAGTAGACTTCTCGCGTTAATATGAGCGCATTTCAAACCATTGTGCTGTTTGCTTAGAATATTTAGCAAGACCCGCGTTCTACCTGTATCAACCATTCGTGCAGGATAATTAATAATAACAATAGCACCAGTCCGACTCAATTGGCAATATAAAACAAAGAATGTACATTTTCAACAATTTATCTTTTAACTGAATATTCATTTTGTAGTACTCAAAAAAAAAGAAAAGAATGTAAAGCAACACAGGCTCATTAATAATACTAGTATCTATCACCACAAGAACTAAAATAAGTAGGCAATTCAAACAATTTAATACTAGCAATTCAAATACGAAATAGAGATTGAATGTAAGAGAACGTAAAGAACTTATATTTGAGCCAATACCCGCATCTAAGAATAAAAGAATGTGAAGTAATACAGGCTCATTAATAAAACTATTATCTACCATCGTTAAAACTAAAATAATTAGGCAATTCAAACAACTTAATGCTATGAGTTCATTAATAAAACTAGTATCTACCATCATTAGAACTAAAATAAGAAGGCAATTCAAACAACTTAAAACTAACAATTCAAATACTAAATTGAGATTGAATGTAAAAGAACGCAGAGGCCACATATTTGATCCAATAACCCATTTAGGTTTGTCCAGCCAGCTTAAGCAAATCATTGATGGAAACAATAAGTCTATCGGAGTCATTAGATGATTTCCGTACCCAAACACGTCCTCATCTGATAGTTACTGCTACCAGACGAGTTTCTTTTTTAAGAGCCATGGCTTTCCTTTTAATTGAATAATTCTTCATAGTGAGACTTTCATTAATATATATGGGCATTGGAGGATCATTATTTTGAACAATGCCCACATCGCTTAGCAGTATATTATTCATTCCATCATTACGTCGATTATTAATGACTTTACGCACCGCTTGCATGAAGAATATTTTATCAGTAGCGCTCGAAAATTTTACTATTAATGTGGCGCGTATCTTTTTTTTATTGGCACGAAAGATGTTTAAAGGTTTGAGCGGTCTATCGATATCCAATTGCGAACAAAGATATGTAAACATCTGTAGAAGATTTTCATGATCAATAAAAGGAATACCTGATATTATTACATCATTCACGATGTGTTGTCGTTCAAAGAAATCCAATCGCCTATCCAGTGCATCACAGACTTCTGTATGGTGTTTACTAAATGCTGTTTGCTCTGCTTGAAGTTGTGACAACTCGGACTTTAATAGCTTGAACTTATCTGAGAGCGTCCCCAATAAACTGTCTTCTAGTTTACGAAGAATAGACTTTATGTTAACGTTAGAAATAGATTCTTTGATTTTTAACTCCAGTGAAGCAGAGAAGTTCGATATTTTATTCTCCATATCGTCAACAACGGATGACAAATTCTTTTCAAACTGTGAAAAAATAGCTGAGAACTCGTCGCAAGTTACACTCGGCGTAGGTAAGAGCAGCACCTCATCGGTTTCGTGACATTGTAACACACACTCTCACAAGTATTGTATGTAAGAGATTAATATGATGAATGTAATCGTGAAACCAAGCCGCAACTATGATATCAGCCCGTTGCAATTAATTAAATAAAAACTTCCAGTTACGCTGATGTAATCCAGATATCCACAATATATATCGAAGATAGTCACCCAAACATCCAATTAAATGACTAAACACAATTGACTAGTACTTAAAAATTGATTTATAAGTAAATTAAAGCAGACTGACAAAACCACCGTATTACGCTGTCATCTTCTTCTTCTTGATCGGGTTTGAAAAGTAAGATCCCCTTTATGAGGTCATTCGGGTAGGTGCAACTAAGACATCGACTGACGGCAGAGCTAGTTGTGGTTGGCTAGCAGGAATTCATAGCAGAATATTTGGTAAGGATGTTGAAGTTTCTTGGGTGAATGACTGGCCTACTCTAAAAATAAAGCAGCAATTTAAGACATTTAGTTTAGTGCCTGCTTATATCAATTGTAATTCATGGGAATCAGACTTTGGTAAATTTGTAGACGTGGTTAGGTCCATTGGTCAACCAAGTATACTTTTTCTCGGTGATTTTAATGTGAGAAATGGACAACTGCAGGAGATACCTGAGGAAATACTTCTTGGACGGTGCGTGGGTAATCTAAGAAAATCCAAGGATTTGAAAGTAAATACGAGAGGTAGAAAGTTTGTAGATTTCTGTGACAACTTTGGTCCGGCAGGGGGATTACGATGGAGATTTCACATTTATTGGAGGATGTGGCTCTTCTGTAAATGATATTGTCGGTCTTACTTTTGAACTTTGCGTTTTTGTTCGTGAGCTTAAAATTGTGCCACAGGTTTTCTCAGAACATCTCCCCGTTGTCCTGGAATTGGTCTCACCTTATTTGTATCAGTCAGGCACTAGGCCACTACCTTTGCTTCCTAAATTAAATTGGAGAATTCAGAATGTTGAGGAATACGAGAATAAAATGATAAGCTCCTGTGAAAACATGGTAAACTCGGTAAATGAGCTGACGGAAGCTATCGTTACTTCTTCTTTTGTAAGTACTACAAATAGGCCACAGTTTAAGTCGCAGTGGTGTGATAAAGAATGTCTTCAAGCTAGGAAGATGACCTTCAAATCGCTCAACATATACCGTCGACAAAATATAATAGGTGCAAGACAGTATTACTTAAATGCTAACAGGAACTATAAAACATTGTGTGGGGAAAAGAAAAAGGAGTACTTCAAAGATCTGTCTACAAAATTTAAATCAGTCACAGATTCTAAGTCATGGTGAAAAATTTGCAAAAGAACTGTCTGGAAAAACTTATACCATTAGTTCCTGTAAGTTGAGGGAGCTTTTTGAACTTTTACTAAATACATAATATGAATATAATCCGATTCTTTATGCACCTCCCATAGTCTACGATACTCTTCTTGACATGCAGTTTAATTTAAGTGAGCTTTATGTTGTACTAGGTAAGGCTAAGGACAATAAAGCACCAGAAATTGATCGGATTTCTTATGAATTTTATAAGAATGCTCCTGAGTGTTTTCTAGTAAAGATAGTACAGTATTTTAATTATATTTATGATAATTCGATAGATCCTGATTCGTTCACAAGGTCCATAATTTTTCCTCTTCACAAAAAAAGAGACATACAAAGAGCAGAAAATTATGGCGGTCTTTCTTTTATTGATACCTTATCCAAACTCTTTGTTGGTTTACTGTATAATAGATTAGTGTTCTGGGAGAGGAGTTATCATATCTTAAAGGAAAGTCAAGCAGGATTTCGCAGTGGTTACTCAACGCTTGACAGTATTTTCAACTTATTAAATGCAATTAAACTTTGCCATTTCAGTAAAACTAAAAAGGTTTACGCCTTTTTTGATTTTAAAGCTGCTTTCGATACTATACAAAGAGGCCCACTTTTCTACAAGCTGTACAATTTCGGAATATCGAGTAAATTTGTACGAACTTTGCAAAAGCTTTATGAAATGACATCTTTTCAGGTATGGAACGGTGAGCACTTATCTAGCAGTTTTAGTACAAAGTCTGGAGTCAGACAGGGTTGTATTTTAAGCCTGTTGTTATTTGCGTTATATATTAATGACTTGGAGGACAGCATGGAAGAAGGGATGACAATTGCGAACATAAGTCTGAGGATATTGAAATACGCTGATGATATTGTTATTCTCTGTGATGATCCTGAGGAGCTACAGAGAATGATATATAGTCTTCAGAAATATTGCCGCTTATGGGGCCTGGTGGTCAATCTTGAAACGTCTAAGATAATGGTTTTCCAGCGAGGAGGTGGGTGGTCCAGGAAGAGCTAATGAGAATTGGCTATATAATGGAGAACAAATTGAGATCGTTAAAGAGTATACTTACTTGGGAATATCCTTAAGCCCGAAGCTTTCATTTTCCTCTCACTTTGCAAAGCGGCTACAAACAGCAAAAATCGCTATTAATTTAACTTGGAAAAATTTTATTCAGAAGGAAGAAATCAAACACTCGAGTAAGTTCATGCTATTTAACGCCATGTCAAGGTCAACTCTCTGTTATGGGGCGCAAGTATGGGGTTGCGAACAGCATGAGATGGTTGAAAGGTTACTGCGATTTTTTGTTAAAAGGTTATATCGCCTACCCCAAAATACGCCAATTTATATGTTGGACTTAGAGTTCAATCTAACGCGTATTTATATTTTTACCTTGAAGTGCCATTTTAATTATATGTTAAAGTTACTATATAAGTATCCTCCAAACAGCCTTTCCCATCAGCGAGCCTGGGAGGCTATACGGAAGAATGTGTACTGGTACACTGAAAATAAAATCGTTCGTAGTTTCAATGAACGACGTTCATTGAGTATGAATTCATTGTAATTATGTAAAATTCATTGACACAATGAAAATTTCATTATTCAATTTTTATGATTTTATGAACTGTTCATAAATACCATAAACACAAGTTCATTAAGGTTTCTATATTATGATTTTGCTGATTTAAACGATTTTCATGATTGTTCAAAATCATTTAATGAATCTTTTCATAACTTCAATCACTTTATGTCATAGAACAGCTTTATAAGTGTCAATAAACATTTTTTAGATACAATGAATGATTTTCAGAGAATTGGATATAATAGAATGCGTTTAATTTTTTTCATTCTTTTATCAACAATTTCTAGAATATATAACTTTTAGGCCATTTATTTAAAATTCACAAAATCCGTTAAAAAAGAACAGTTTGTAGTATTAATGAATGATGTTCATA
This sequence comes from Dioctria linearis, assembly GCA_963930735.1. Classification (NCBI taxonomy): domain Eukaryota; kingdom Metazoa; phylum Arthropoda; class Insecta; order Diptera; family Asilidae; genus Dioctria; species Dioctria linearis. The sequence continues at coordinate 14,231 of CAWVNZ010001754.1, read as the reverse complement.
GTATCAATGAACGATATTCATAACGTTAATGAATCATGTTCATAGCATCAATGAACGATATTCATAGCGTTAATGAACCATTCATAATTTCAATGAACCGTTCATAATTTCAATGAACCGTTCATAATTACAGTGAACAGTTCATAGCGTCAATGAAAAAGTTCATAGTGGCAGTGAAAAGGTTCATACATCTCGATAAATTAGTCTAACGCAATCAGTATCACAGAATATTTCTTCGTCACCCTTGCATTAGAAGTATAGAAAGAAGGAACTGTGATTTGAAAGTGCGATTGTGATCCGAAATTTCTAAACTGTTTATTTAAAATCGAAAGATATTGAAATATACAACATATTTTAGTGTGTTACGTGAAAAAGTGACATGTAAGTAATTCCAATTGCAGTTTATTAGTTTATTATTTTTTATATGTATACATACATAAGTGCATCCAGTGGACTGTTTATTTTTTAAATCAATAATACAATATTTCAGATAGTAAAAGATAGTAAAGAGTTCCACTTTTTTTGTGTGCATAAAAGAAGACTTTTTAATATTTGAATTTTTAACTAAAAGCAATATGATATGTTTTATGTGTCGTCAAATTTCTGCTTCAAGTGATCTTTTAATTATTCATCTGAAACGTGTTCATCTTTTAACCACTAATAGTACATTTAGATTTTCAACACATAAATGCTTTCAAAGTTTTTCGAAGCTTGATTGCTATAAAAGGCATTTAGTACGGAAGCATTCTCCTCCGACAGAACATTCTGATAATATTCCTAACATTGCATTAACAAAAGACTCCTTTGAAAAGATCCCGTCTCATGAAACATCAGACAATTCCCAAAATAGAGAATTTATTAAAGATTTTTTCCGAGATAGGAAATATGCAAATTCCTCAAAATAGTGTTGTAACTGAACTAGATCTCATAACTGAATTTCTGATATCATCAGCAAAATTTGTCGTGTCTCTTCACAATTATAACAATTTTACTAAAAAAGATGTGTCTGAAATTTAAGATAAAGTAAAGCTACTGATATTGCACCCAGTGTTAAATATATTTAAAAGATTTTCTGATTTAAACCTGAGAGAGTACATGCAGATTTATAATGAAGTTTCAAGTATTATAACACATTGCAGAGATGCATTTAAATATTCTAAAACAGATTACCAAATCAAAGAGAAGGTTTGCTTCAAAATATGCAGCAGTTTATGATTAACGCAGAGGTTGAGTCAGTTCATCGTAATGGTGATCTTGCTTACCTTGAAAAAGAAGTGCGCGGAGTACTTATGCCCAACAATTTTTGAGAAAGATGGGTTTTTAGAAAAAATGCTCACTCTCATGAATTCTCTAAAAATAAGTCCCAAATATAAAAATTTTAGTCAAAGTAAGTTATGGAAACAAAAATGTAGTCTTTATCCAGATAAAATTACAATTCCTTACTTTTTATATGTCGATGATGTAGAAATAAACAATGCTCTTGGTTCTCACGCTGGTTCGTATTCAATATGCAACATTTATTATTCATTTCCATGTTTTCCTAAAGAAGAATCAATGTTAGACCACGTTTTTCTACCTGCAATAGTAAGAACAAAAGATTTAAAAGCTTATGGTAATGATAAATGTCTAAATGCATTAGTGAACGAATTGCAATACCTTGAAATTTACGGTATACATATAAAATCCATTTCATCCTAGGTTTAGTGTTAGGAGATAATTTGGGTCTTAACGGAATTCTTAATTTCAGTAAATCATTTTCTAGTAAATTATTTTGTAGATTTTGTAAAGTATTAAAATCGGAAAGCCAAACATTATGTCATGAGAGAGACGATAAAATGAGAACGAGATTGAATTATGCAGAAGATATTAAAATAGAAGATGTTTCGGTAACTGGTGTTAGAACTGAATCTTTCTTTAACAATATTCCTTCATATCACGTTGTTGAAAATGTTTGTGTGGATGTAATGCACGATATTTTCGAAGGTGTATGCCATTACGACTTCTGCCAAATTATATCATATTTTGTAGATAGAATGAAATACTTTGATTTAGAAACATTAAATTTTAGAGAAAAAAGATTTCAATTATGGACCTACAGAAATAGGAAACAGTTCAGGAGAAATTAAAGTTCATCATTTGAAAAATAAACATCTAAAAATGTCAGCTAGTGAAATGATGACCTTTGCAATATTTTTTCCGTTGATGATTGGTGATATGGTGCCTGATGATGATGAAGTTTGGCAGTTCCTATTAATTCTCATAGAAATAATTGACATTACTCTCTGTTTTGAAATGACAAATGAACTAGTAAATGTTTTAAAATTTAAAATAGAACAACATCATAGAGAATATCTTCGTCTTTTTAATGATAATTTAAAGCCAAAATTCCACAACTTGACACACTATCCTAGTATAATAAAAATGTCAGGACCTCTTAGAAAATGTTGGTGCTTTAAGTTTGAATCAAAACATCGACAATTTAAAATTTATTCTCACACCATAACTTCTCGCAAAAATATCTGTTTGACATTAGGGAAAAAGTATCAATTAAAATTTGCGAATTATTTATTGCAAGACAAAAACTTTGACGAATTTTTCTTTGATGAAAAGCACCAAGTTACTGGAAGTAGTTTTGAGGAAATTATTACTGAAAAACTTGAAAATTATTCAAAGGAAATGAAAATATTTACTAAAGTAATTTTTAGAGGAATTTGCTTTACAAATAAATTTTATGTGGCCAAATATGTCGACGATATACATGTAATTTTGAATATTATTAAAACAGATAAATCTGTATTCTTGTTCTGTCAGAGAGTTGAAGGTATTCGATATGATCCCCACTTCTTAGCTTTTGAAATAGGAAAACAAATGATACGTGTAAAAGAATACTACTCCTCTTGTTTATAAAAAAAATTATATAAATGTTTCCATTTTGAATTTTTTAAGTTTATTTTACTTTTTACCTTGGAGCAACAATTTTTTTCAATTATCAGCAATTTCGTCGTCAATAAATGACTCATTTTATGCCAGAAAAAATAGTCCTTCGAAGAAAATGCAAAACTCGGGAGACACATTTATAGCAGCTTTGTTGAATTCTGGCTTACTCGACGATAACATAACCCACGAAAGTGGAGCCAACTTGGAGACTCTTCCTGCAAGTACATCAGCAGATGGAACAATCAGTTCTACATCGGAAGAATGTACATACATACACAGAATTTGATGGGCTGCCACATAACGAGAGCAGAAGTGTTTGTGAAGAAAATCAGTGTGATCTCTTGTCCTTGCTGAAAGACTGGAATCCTGAGGAGCTTTATGAACATTTTCAATGTAAGATAAAATTGGTAAAAATAGAGCAATAAATTAAATTAATTTACATTTTAGCACAAAATATAACGACAAAAGTACTAAAAATTATTAAAATACATCATATTGAACGATTATTGCGAAATTTCGATTTGGGAACGCAAATTATATTTGAATATAAGTTGGAAAAATGGAGAGAAGAAATCGGATGTCCTCTTAAAAGTTTTAATTCAGAAAAGCAATTGTTGCGCTCGGCACAAAATCAAAGATGTAAATAATTTTCCAGATCGCCTACTTCTTCTCCCCGCTCATCCCATATCCACAAGTTTCAACTAAAGAGTCTCCACCAAATAAAACTAAAAGTTTGGCTGACATTTTAAATGAAACGAAAAAAGGCAGACAGTTATCAGACTATTATAATGAACACAAACAATTTAAAGAAGAACAACGAATAATTTTAATTAATACAATTGCACAATACTTTGACGAGAATGATTTGAATCTTCCACTGTCCACTACGTATATATTAGAACAGGAAATTCTTGACAGATTTGCTACTGAGAAATTGGTAAGAAATATGTTAAACATTTACATCAATGCTTATAATAAAATAATTTTAATTGCACAGGAATTTTATCGTACATCAAAGAGAGGCAGAATATATAACAAGTTCTCCAATTTGAAATCTTCTGCAAGAACTCTCACAAAGGTCAAACAAAATTGTGAAAGCAAGTCTGAACAGAATAGTGAGAAGGAAACTTTCGGTAACAAACCATTAAATAAGTTTTTCTAACTACATAATATTAAAAATAATTTTTGAAGTTCCAGAAGATGATGCTGACGTCGTGAAGAGATCTTTAAAACACGATAAACTCTCAACCGAAGAATTCGACCATTTATGGAAGGCTTGTAGTCGGTCCAGGCTAAAGGATATTAGCGAGTCTGTAACAAATGCTGAGATCTTTAGAAAATGGCCCGAATAAAAGCAACCTCAGAGTTTTCGTTTGGTATGTGAATATTTAGAATAAATATTTATTTTCAGAAGTAACCTAATTTCATTTATTTCATGGATTTCTAGTACCTTAGCAAAGAGTCGTAACCAAGAGCAGTGATGGAAAAAAAACGGTAACAAGGTTCACTATTGCAGATTCACAGGAATCTTTTATTGCCAACTGTAAGTCATATGAAGAGCTGGAAGATCTGCTTAGATTCAAGAAATCAAAATGTGACCATATTCAGCCTTTTGTTTTAACAATTGGCAAAGAGATGAGGTCCACAAAGGAAATTTTTGTTTATTTCGATGATTTGAAATTTCCTTTCAAAAGTGTGATCGGTGGACATATGCTTTAAAATATATTTTTTGTTTAATTTAAAATATCCAAAGGCATCTTCCACTTTTTGGAACTTCATCCAACTTTTTTTTAATAATATCAAATCCAAGGAAACTTATGCCAAAGTTAATATTATTATAAATGAATTAAAAAAAGACAAAAGGCAATCAAGTAAGCTATATATCAGTTAATTCTTTATTGTAAAAATGAAATAAATGCATCTGCTATATCTATGTAAAATTTCATATCCAATATTTTCTTTAGTAGGTATAATTTGTAACATTTAGTATTAACATATATTATACACTAGGTTTTATATGAATTCTGTAATAAACATTAATTAACAAAAACGAAAATATTTTAATCTATATATCCTTTTCCTTCTTAATAAAATAATAAAATAAAATTTAAAAGGAAAAAAAGAAACAGAAAAAGTAGTGGTTTTAAAAAAGGATCTGGAAAGGGGAGAGGAGAGTGCAAGGATAATTCGCACTGTGCGTACCGGTTTATAAAAGTTCATAGTTGCAATGAAGGGTGTCCATTGTATTAATGAAAGTATTTATTTCTATAATGAACAACATTCATTGAAATTTATGAATATTTTATAAGTACATTGAAGGTATACATATATACCTATAATGCACAAGATTATTAAAATCTATAAATTTTTCATAAATGCAATGAAAGGGTTTCATTGTGACAATTAAAGGATTCATATATGTAAAAAAAAATGTTTATAGAAACTATGTACGACATTCATAAATACTAACAACCACATTCATTCTATCAAAGAACTTTTCATACAGAATTAAATTTCAAAATTTCTATGAATAGAAGTTCATTGTAGTAATGAACAAATTTATTGGTTGAAAAATAATCAATTTTTCATAAACACAATGATTTTTTTTATGTATATATATATTTTCCATGTACCATTTTCGTTCAGTGTATGAGGTCTGGCAAGAAATGGCTGAGTCACACAACCATGAACTGAACTTGTTTGAAAATTCGTGTGCTGATGTGAAAGAAATTTTGTTAGATCTAGTTGAAAATGAAAATGTCAAGCTTAGGCAAATAGCTATCGAGAGAGCTGGAGGATCGCTGAGACATGACTTATATCCAAAACTTAAGTATCTTAGGGAAGAAAGTACTTACGTGCGAGATGATAACTCCATAAATAAAATTAGCCTTATCTGTAAGTATAGAGGAGGTCTTTTAAGTCTAAATGCAAACCCACATGAAGGCAGGTCGGAATGTTCGATGTGTAACTTGGACGAGGATGAAAATATATTTCACTTTGTAGGAATATGTCCCATTCTAATGGAGTTGAGATTAGTGGCGTTTGGGAAGAAAACTCTGACCGAAGAGGAAGTAATAGAAGTGTTGAATGGTAAAGATAATTTTAATGACCTAATCATTTACGCTAGAAGGTCTGGAAATATCGGGATTTTTTGGTAAAAGAGTTTAATTTAATCTATATATAGTTTCATTTATTATTTTGTATATATAGTTACATTTCACTTCTCTACTGCCATACGCCAAAGCTCGAAGGAAGCGGAAACTTGTCTTCTTTTGTTTTTTCTTTTATTTATATATATATATTGCTTTACATGTGCTACTAACCTCGGCAAACGGCCTCGGGGCCATAGTCGTTGTTTATTTATTTACTCACTTTTTCTTAATCTGTTTTTATATTTTCGTTTCTTTATATATTGAATTATCATTACCTTAATCCATACGAATTGAATTATTTTATTTTATCTCATTCTTTTTTGCTCAGCTTAGAATAAGTCGATTAGTTAAGATTTATCATATTGAACAAAATCTGAATTATTATTGTTTTTTTGTATTTTCTATCAGAATATAGATAAATCTAAGAAAATAGGATAGAATTACACTGTAAACTGATGCATTATTTTGAATAAACATTGTTATTATTATTAAGTATACAGGGTGTTCCGTAAATGTCTTTAATCCTTTAAGGGGATGAAAGTAGAGGTCATTTGGGTAAAAAAAGTCTAGATACTTTTATATCGAACTCCGCTTGGTTTTCGATTAAATCGATAATATCGGTTTTCGAGATTTTGCATACCTCTTCAGAGTAATTTCGTTATAAGTTCTATTGTAATTAATGGATTGTGACGTTCATAACTTTATTTGAAAGAACACATATTGGCCTTTCTAAGAATGCATAATTAGTTATAATTGTGCCTTCAATTATTAAACAAAAACAGTTTTCTCTAGAATTTTTTATTTCACCAACATTTTTGTCGCGCTTCAGTGTACATTTATTCGAAATATCACCATTGCATGAACTTGGCAGAACTATGAAAAAATTTGCGCATTATATCCCCTTTCCAAAGCGACCTCCCGAAGTGCTATCAACAATAACAATCAAAAGCTATAAGCAAACATTTTGTAGATGTGCCCCTCGAGGTAATCTTCAGTTTTTTCGTAGGATTCTGTCTCCTCCTACAGTTTTTAACCTACGACAACCATTTACATATATGTCAATATACGGGAATTTGAACTGGCTATTAGATAGGGTACTTTTCGATTTCAAATTTCGAAAATACACTTGTTTACCAAACTTGATATTTACGTAGATTTCGTTGTTCCGCATCTTCATTTTTGCGGGAGGGGCAAGCTCTGGGATGGGTGGAAGTTCAAAGTTTCAACTTTAAGCGGCTATATTTGAAAAAAAAACCACGGAAAATGTCTTTTCCATTTATGAATTTAGGACCTACTTGCTAGAACAATGCTTGGTTGAGAAAATCGGTTAAACATATAAAACTTAAATGTTCACATGAGATATGTAAAACATTATGCGGAAGCGTTTAAAACATAAATCAGCCACCGCAAGAACGTAAACCCTCCTTTGTACACAAATTCGAAAATCACGCATTTTAAAGATATTCGGATGAAAAAAGTCGGTTATAAAGTTTCTTACAGAGCAAAAGAAAATATGCCATTTAATAAATCTCATCAAAAGCTTCAATTTGGTATTACACACGGCCAAAATTGGATAACGCCATGAGTGGAGCTACCATCCTCTCCCCAAAACCCCCAAAAACGTAAACAATTAAGCCCACTGACTAATTCTAAAACAAAAAATCCCATGCAAATCCATCCACGTTTACTATTCTAAAACAATTCCTAAAATTTCGTCGTCACGAAGTTCGGATAAATATTATTTAAAAAAGCTACGAATTTATTATTAACATCTGGCAGCATTTAAATAAATCGTGAGCAAGACCGACACCCACCCACACCGGCATATTCTTCTGAATTAACAATGAAAGTTACTTTCATGGGGTGTAAATCAATTTCCAAACGCTACGCTGCGGCCAGCGTACCATAGCAATGTACGCATGCACACTCTTGAGTGAATATGAGTCTAAAAAGTTAAATGTATTTAACTTTTTACATTGGCTTTGTTGTTGTAAATACGCTGTAGAGATTTCAGCGTCACTACGATGCCAGTGGCAACGGTGTTTGATTCTAATGCCGTTCCATCTATACCACGTGAATATTATGTAGCTTGCTTGACAAGACAAATCGGGGTGGATCTGGTGCTGGTTGGAATGATGGTGGGTGGGTGATACGCTACATTTTGGACAGCGTACCATACAAAATGTTAGTAGCGATATAATGATATTGGGCTGGGTGGTATGTTCTTAATTTGTAGGAGAAAATTGGGCGTTACTTATAAAATATTTCAGGTTGTATCTAGTGATCCCAGAGGAGTAAACTTCTTTGAATTTTATACATGTTTTTAAATATTCTAAGAATATTTTAAAGCAAAATGTTATGTTTGGATTTTTTTATTTTGTCAAGGGAAGCAGTGCTTCCTTTGCTACCAATGAGGAGCCGCCCCTGGGGAGTAGACATACGTGGTCCTACTGATAGAATTCTCTTAGCTTCTATTGGTTTTTGAATACTGGTGTAATCGTGTATGAAATTTGTGATGGGTAACTTTTGTTAGTATATCTTTGATGATATTTCTGTGCATTTTGGATAAAAATGCCAAGTGAACCCATTACGTGGAAAACTCTGTATTGTGGATAATCTTGGAGTAATTCCTCCTGGTGAGCCAGAGTAATGAACAAAAATAATAAATTAATTGAAAACGTTTTACGTACTACTATTAAATCTGTTTAGTGCATTTGCTTCATTTGCTAATGTGTTTTGCCTCCATTCAAACTCAAACCTGGATCTTTGAAATTAAAATTAATTGAAGTTTAGGGTTTAATAATAAAATAATAAATACAAAATACCAAGAGCAAAACAAGTTTACATAACAATCAATATAAAATTAATGTTGCCGAAAAATGAAATTTTCATAAATTTTTTCCTGGAAATTCATTTTGCTTTTTTACGAAAATACACGAATACGAAAAATCCCAAAGATACAATCACACAAATGACGACAATTTTTTTTGTTTAACACACATCGGGGATTACTTAAGTCATAGTCTACTCACAGTATACATTAAGTAGGTTGGAAAAATCATGCTCCTTATTGGAGAAGACAAATTGGAATGTCAGCAAAAGATAAATCTTCGTTTACGAAAAAGAAACTACGTAGTGCAAGCGGAAGATAAAGAAAATCATTCATATATTTACCCAATTGTGTGAAAGTTGCGTGTCAAACATTCAAATTTTTTTTTTATGAATTTTCCTTTAAAGCACTTTCCAATTTTGCTATGCACAGGCTCGAACCAGAAGTTTTCAAATATTATACCCGGGTTTTTGCGAAAATTAATATTCATTTAAACTTTGTTGTGGTTCAAATATTGAGGCTCATCCTTCATTCAGTTATTAGGAGATTTTCAAATATTTTCGTTCGTCCAATGACATTTTGCCCACCGTCCTACAAAAATGAAGTTTATGGTTTTCAGTTTGGTTGATATTGGGAACCAAAAGTCTGTTAATTTAGTTCTGTCAAATATTGGAAAATTCCACTACATACATACATAGTTGGGATACATAATAATTTTCTGGCGAATCCTTATTAAAAAAAATGATAAAGTAAATTGAATATGACAGCTTAGCTACGTTCGGTTCTGGATAAAGTACAAAAGTCAGAATGATCAAAATGGTCCTTATCAACATCGCTATCTATATCTGAATTGAGTACATTATCTTATATGGTTAACCCTGGATGTGATGGTTTGAAAATGGAAGAAAATATGTAAACATAATTTAGGTGGGATGATTGACAGGTGATTCTGTAAAGATTTTTATCTTATTTTCCTTCGGCACACATTGTAATTATTTATGAATAAGGTTGCTAACATCAATATGGAATTTCAAAATGATACCAATGTGATACATTTCCTATAGCTTGCTGTTACCAAGGATACGTCCTTAGCTACACCACGTTGCTGCTGTAAGAAGACTTGGTAAACACGTATATATGTACATATAAGAAGGGCCATATTAACTCATACGTACGTCGGATTTGTATATTTCATTTATTTAGAACATCGATTATCCTGTTTTCTTCGGGTAATATTCTCTTTCCACTTCATTAGTATACGAATCGTTAGTTATTACTGGAATTAGAATTAAGTAGAATTTTAAAGTTAATTTATTTAATGAATCTCAAATTTACTTATCTTTGCACTAAGCTTAAGGGATGTGGTGGCCTGCAGAGAATCTTTTTACATATTTGTAGGTATATATATGTACAAATTACCTGTTTTAAGTGTAGTTATCGTCCCTGAGCAATTCGTAGAAAAAATATCGGAAATTAGTTGGTGTTTGAGAGGTGGTCACACACAAATTACAAAAATAATCTTGATATTTTTCGACTTAGATTAGTTGATGCCGCTCAGCCTTTAACACAGACGCAGGGTAGATATATATATATGTAGGTATTGCATATTATAATCCAATGCCCAGAGCTTTATTCCTAATTCCTAGAAGAAGAAAATTTATATAACATGTGTGGCAACAGTTTCTCTCTTTGCGGTTGCTGTTGTATAACCGATAGTTCCCAAAAACCTCTGTAATCGCTATAACCAAATACCTAAAAAATTATTTAAAAATCTTTGCAGATTGCAAAATGAGAACTAGCTAAATAGGCGTAGATTTTGAAAATGAAAAATTAAAAATATTTTGGTGAGCAGTCTATTGTCAACACTCTTCAGAGCAACATCTAGAGCAAGAAAAAAAGCAATTAGTAAATAATATAATAATTAAAATTAATTAAATTATATTAAAATTGACATAAGTTTGATTTGGTGCCGAGACCCATCCTTGCTGCCTTAGTACCACTGCAGACTGACGTAGGACAGTCCGAACTTTGATCGTAAGAACAGCTTAGTTGTGAGGTAAATCTAGCCACACGGCACCCTTAACGGCGCCAACCGGTCATAACGATGACTTGGCTTGTTTCTTAATAATTTAGGCCCCGAGGTTTCTCAGTCCCAATCAGGCTGATTAGGTATTCACATAATTGGACCGTTAAAAGTTCAGCGATTTGGTAGAATTCCTTACCGGATTTTATTCTCCGATCTCGGTTTCATGCATCAACTAACCAAGGTGACTGTTACCAGTTCAGCGATTTGGTAGAATTGCTTACCGGATTTGACTCGCCGATTTAGGTTTCCTGCATCAAATAACCAGGGTGAATCCATATTACAGATTCGACCTTCAAAAGCCCAGCTCCCGGCCTCAAGAAACACTGCCAACCTCGTAGATCACTTCCGCCACTGTGGTGTTGACAGTTATCAATCCAGCAAGTACAGCGAAGTCACTACATCCTACTAAGGCCGTATCTATTGGTACGATTTGCCAGAACAAAACTAGACCAAATCCCCAAACATCTAGTAACTGCAGTTGATGATATACTCTGTTATCTGCAATTAAATTGAAACATCAAAATTTAAAAATAGTTGAACTTTGAGAAGTAATGAACATTTAGCTTTATATTCTCGTTAAGTTAAAAAAGGAATTAGGTCAAAAAAAAAGAAAGAAAAATCTAAAACTTTAGGAGTTTTGTTAAAAGGGAATATTCCACACATATTTTTTTTTTTTTTTGGAAAGAAATAGTTTTTTCAACACGACTACTTTTTGGGATTCTCGTGTACAACAGCAAAAGTAAAAAATATATTTTATTCGTTATTTCATCACAAAACTAAATTGATTTATGACAAAAAAAATGGAAAAATTGACAGATAAAGAAAAAAAAATTGGAAAGAGTTCAAAAATAAAGGTTAAATCGAATGAATTAAAACTGTGAGAGCCCGAACTTAGCCTAAAAAAAAATAAAGAAAATCCAGTGTTTTGTACAGCAAGAACCTTAAATTGGCTTCGCACGGCTCGCGGTTTCACGGCCCAGGCGATTTAGTGCGGACAAACTTCGTCGCGTCTGTACTCTTCCCACGGCGTGTGTTAGCCCGAGCTTATTGACGACACGGTACTTAGTTTTGATTAAACTGCCAGTCGGTTTGGTTTCTGCCTGTCGTAGACACTTGACAAACATCAACCTGATCTCATCTCAATAAACCCAGAATAAATTTTGGGTATGAATTATATGAGACAAACTCTACACACAAGAAGGTTTTTGGACAGGAGAATCGCAAAAAGTAACCATTTTCAAGAAATATCAAGTTTATCCGGTAATAAACCGTAGCTATTTTTGGAAACAAAACTTAGTTTTTGGTATAAGAAAGAGAGAATGGGAAGAAATGTATGGGAGTTGATACCAGTAGTCATAATTTTTAGAACACTAATAATTATGACAAATCATCTCAATTCTTTGTACGTTTGCAGTCACACTATTTTCAACATGATCGATGGCAATGCAGAAGAAATTCTAATACTATTGAATACATAAACAATTTGTTTGTTTGTTTTATAGACAGGGGGACGATCGATCCCAAGGTCAGATGTCATTGAGTTAACCAGGTAGAAACCCTGTCAGCAAAACCTTCCTGTCCTCTTAATGCCGTGCATCAGGCCTCGGTGAGGAAGATTTTTCAGCTCATCCACAGATAGGAGGGCAGACCCAAGAGTATCCAGTCTGCTTCAGGCAAGGGCTAAACAAGCAGAAACACAATATCAGTAGGATAATACCGGGTAAAAATTACAAAGGCAAAAATTTAGGTTATTGAGTTTGTTATTTCGCTCGTCCAATTCCTTCTATTTGCATAAAGTCTGGAATTAGTGCTAAGCCAAGGCTTTTAATGGCTTTTTAGTTACACAATTTATTTGAGACCAAGAATCGAGGATATCGTATGTGAATTATTCTTTTTAGAAGATTCAACGGATGAAAACTTTGCATGCAAATGCGATAATTTCGTTTCTGTGAAGCCAAAGCTGTTTCCTTTGTCGTAACTGAGGTGTATTTTTATGAGCTTCCAAAATTTTTCTAGGGTCTGTAGAGTTTGGAAACTGCTCTCTAGAAATGATGAAAAGCCTCTGATACTTTATAAACCCATGTCTATTAACATAAATGGCACAAGAATATGATATCGCATGGTACACCAGAGAAGAGTATACAGATTAAGAAATAGCTGGTGCTTTCCCAAATGGACAACAGCACGTTTACGAGCGCGTCAAGAGCAAATGTTGCTTTAATAACATTTCTCATATTGTGGTCCATTCCAGAATATATCACCAGCCATTTAAAATTTGTATAATCTGCTCTGGTATTTGCATGCGATATCAAGTTCTTGTGCCATTTATACAATTAACCCGTTCAAGTAACAGATGGAGTAGATGTTAGTTTCCCAGTGGACATCGAAACACCAAGATTTTTGATCTATCCAGGCCATGAAATGAGGAGAAATATCTATGTACAATATCAATTTTTTTAAATTTTAATTTAGACAGTCGGATAGCCACAGAAGCTGGCATAATTGTTTATGGTTATAATTAAATAAAATCAAAATTAACCATCTTATAATGTGACCTAGACTGATCACAGAAATCCATATGCGCATTTGTCTGCAGTTTTGCATTTCTACGCGAGGAATGTAAAATTATCTTAATTCTGTTTTATTAGATTCATTAATTTAGCTTTGTTATTGCCAACTGACTTTGATATAATATATGTCTGAATACATATGTTGTATATATGTATATACATATCCATTCAATTTCCGTTCCATAATTTCAAATTGTCAATTCCCCTTTTATTTTTCTTTAATTGTAATTTTATATTTTGTCTTACAGAAATTTCCGGAAAATTTATGATTACAAAAATTTATTTCCAGAAATCTATGGAAAAGTTTACTATGCGTATCAAAAAATTTCTACAAAGTATGTGATCATAAATATTTATACGAATGTATGTACAACATACCTGTATTACGTATCAATAGCAATCAGAGTTTTTGAACAGAAGATCCTAAAGGAGTCTATTTTAATTTACCACGAAAGGCGCTTTACAATTTTTTTTTCATCTAGAAAACACATTCCATTTTTCTTTCCAAAGTAATCTCCGGAAACACACCGCAGCAAATGTTTTTTTCTCCCATCATCCCCCGTAGGATATTTTTAGCGAAATATGTGGGACTTTTTTCATTTATAAGAAGCTTCTCTTTATGCTTTTCGAATGCTATGACAGCAATGATATGTTCA